>QZLH01000454.1:60067-84123 GCA_003833135.1 Oehlia diaphana | reverse complement strand
GTTTTCTTATGTAAAACTCACATTCGTCCTTCATAATTCCATATAAACGAATAATATTATTATGAATGGCCACTTCTCGTCGAAGTTTAAGCTAAAAAACAAAAAATTTATGAGTAAAAAATATCTTATTGATATTCATAAGGGGTCAGATTCTAACAAAATTTTGAAAACTATCCAGGTTTGAACTTCAAAGCTGGTTTCCTATAAATAAAGAGCAAAAAAACGTTATTAACAAATTTTTAAAGAAATAAAAATTATTTCAAAATTATTTTGAAACTCACTTGGATTCTGGTATATAGGAGAGGTCAGAATTCCTACAAAATTAACCGAAAGTTAATTGATGCGTTTATTAAAAAGCTCTTGAAGTCTTTCAAAAACTTTACCTAAGGGATCAGCGCTTTAAACTTCAGAGCTAGTTCCCAAGTAATATCCGTCATTCTAAAAAAAAAGAAATGTTAGTATTGTTTCGCACTTTACTTTTGTTAAAAAAAATAAATATACTGAAAAAATGCACCTATTGAATAATAAGATTCCCATTCATATTTAAGTCAAAACGAAGACAAAACTTAAAAAAAAAGAAAAAATTAGCACAAATGACAAAAAAAATCAAAACAAATAAAAAATCAAACAATCACCTTCAGTTCATTCCACAAAAAAAGTGCTAAACCCTAAAGGGAACGATTCAATTTAGGATATTTTGTTGAGTCAAGTTAGTTTTTGGAAAAGTAAAAATTTTCACTCGCAAACTCTTATCTAGGAAAATATACAGTCCTAGAAGTTCAGTATGTAAATCATACAATCATGTAAAATATCATGAAAATGAAAATTTAAATTTTTATGTCCAGTCTNTTGATCCACTAACTGAGGATCTCTTCTGGCTAGTTTAACATTTAGCTTTCATTTTCAAATAATGGCGCAATAGAATTAATAGAGGAAGTACTGATAACTAAAATAAGAAAAGAAAAACAATTGTTAGTAATGAAGACAAAAGGAAACAATAAAGCAAAAATAAAATCAAAAGACCTATTCTTAAGAATTGGCAAAACCTAAAAAAGAAAGATCCAAAAGAGCTGTCAAAACTTAAAAAAAAAAGAAGCCAAACCCTACAAAAAATAAAAGGTAAAAGTTAATAACAAAAAAGGACACCACCTCTATTTCCGGTGAGAATCAGCAAATTCTAAAAGAAAGAAAAAAAGAAAAAACTAAAAAATTACCTTACCGAAACCCTATTTTAAGGAGAACTGCCTATAAAAAGAAAGAGAACGAATGGTAAAATGTTCGTTAAATTAAAGAAAAAATTGGAAACTTATCAAATTTCGCGTCCAAGAAAATTGAAAGAACCACTAAAAAAAAAAATTAAATGGTTCATTAAGGATTTTTTTTCAATAGAAAGTATGAGAAAGTGAGAAAGGAGAAAGAAAAAATGAAAGAAAAAGGAAAGGTAAAGGAAAAGAAAGGAAAAGGACAAAGGAAAAATGAAAAAATAAAGGTAAGATGTACAGATATCAATTAGAAGTGAAAAGATGAAGTTTAAAAAAGTTAAAAATAGTTTATTTTTATAATAACGATAAGAACTGTACAAAATTAATTCAGTTGTTAAAAATAGTTTAGATCAAACTATAGTTACTTTATAATCACGTGTATCACATGATACATCATACTCCAATTTTATATATAAAAAAAATATGAATAAAATAGATTGGCAGATTCATCGCTAAATAATATTTAATACATCTAAGAAATATCTTAGATTAATTTTTGCTGCTGATTCTCGATGTTATTCACCATCTATTTACTATCTATTTAAGACTATCTTTTAACATGTTATCGACTTCGAATAAGTGTGTCGTCGATAATTTCACGAGATCGTCTGATGCCACATTGTCACATGTTAGATACTGGACTGTTGTGATTTGGTGGCGACATCTTAACCGCATGGTAACAAATTACGAGTTTCTGCAATGTAATCTTTGCCGCTACAACAGTTAGATTTCTATTCAAATTTCTGTTAAATATAAATAATGTTATATTGGTTTTAAACTTCTGTGCAAAAGAGATATAATATTTTTTATTGTAATCAAATTATATAAAGCAACTTTAAAAAGAACTGAATATATATTTCGTCATTATACAATTTCGATCCACCCAAGGAGAAAGTTATGTAATACTATTCCAAATTATATTACATTATATTAATTTTGATTTGTTCCTTTCTTTTAATTATTCTACAAATTTTAAATTTCTTGCATCAAGTTTTTCAATGCTTAAGTATATATAAAAAATAAAAAAACGAGATTTAATTCATATTACGGATTTACCATTTGCCATATTTAAAAATCATTCTAAAACTGGTTTTTGCCTAGCGAAAAGGCAAAACCTTTTGCATTAACTATAAATGTTTAATTGATGATGTAATAGCGGGTAGCCTGTAAAAAAATTTAAACTCCGTAAATATGATACATTTACGAAAAAATAACAAAATATAAAAGTAACTTGGATAATTTCCATAGTTTAGGGATATAAAATCCATTAGAGTGGGTAACTTGGTGCTCTTCAAAAATATACTGATGATACATACATGTACTAATTTCTTCTAAGAATGTTGAAGCAAGCGTTTTACTGATTTTAGGGAATGGGAGCCAATAATTGGATAATGTTTTTCATTGTAATTGTGAAATTTATTAATTAAAATTATGGTACAAGTGCTGCCGCTATAACGACACTTTTTGGGCAATTAGTAAAATTTTTCTAATTGTAAGTAGTAGTTATCATACAGGTCTGAATTGATTCCCATGACTTTATTTTTTGATTATCGCGTTTCGCGTTTTACACGTTTTACACTTGCTTGAGTTGCTTTCATATTTTTTTTGGACCAGTAGCGCATTTCTTCATTAACAAGTAAATCTATAGTATAGATTATATGGAAAATTTTGATAATAAAAAAAACAAATTTAAAACAAACAGTATGTCACCAAGCCTGTCCTTTTATGCTATTCGTATGGCACTAACAACCAAATAGGGGGGAAGTGACGAAACAGTGAAATTAAGAATAAGTGAAGGAGGCGAATAAAAGATCTCACCATCTTTTAGCTCTGAAAATCTTTTTTTTTTTGGTTGGACTAGAAGAATCATAATGATCAGTTTTAATTAAGGTACTATTTATCTTTAAATTTCATGCTGTTTGAGAAGGAAAATCCAGACCACCATAGCATGACAATGATGGGAGGACTATTGTTCTATTCATTTACAGGAGGAATAATTATGTACCTTCCTCACAGGTCATGTGAGGTCTATTGTTCTAAAAGAGGAACAAATTAACAGCCTCAAACACTGTGATATCTTGTCATGGATTTATTTTCATTGGATTCAGAGCTCTAGAAGCTCATTGTGGCCACAGTTATGTGGTCATCTATCTCTGTTTTCAACCAATAAATTGTGTGTCAAGGTTTTGCTGCCAAACCATTCATGTTCAGTTATTTAGTTTAATAGTACTCGCTTGTTTCTTTTAGATGGTGATTTGTGGATTAACCACCATTAATAATAATCGGAGAATCATCTATCTTTCTATCAGCAACAAGAATAGTGTTAAATGAGTAGCACTCCTAAATATATCAATATATAACGTAAAGTGTGTTAAATCATTTACTTTAGGAAAAATATAACAAACTGGTGTTCCAAACAATATTTAACTTGCAACAGACTATCAACATTATCAATTATATATTCTTGTAATCCTGCAATTATAACACTATTCTTTCTGTACACCAAGAAAGTGCCACCTAAGGGTAAATATAAATACTGGTATTTATTCATTTCTTATTGTCCAAATTTATCTGTTTTAATTTATATACTACCGATTACTAATTATAATATGTTCATCTTTCTCCATTATTTACATTTTTATATATTGTTACCTAAACAACTATGTAGAATTTTAAACTTGAAGATTTTTTAACATTATTAAATTCCGTATAATTGGATGGAAGTTATTATAAATTATTTATTGATTTGAGCTATTTGAACTTATGAAAGAGGCGATGCTTTAAAGTAAATCTGTTATGAAAAGCTGAAATATAATAGCTATGAATAATCTTAGTAATGAGTATGAATTATATACAGTATATTATAATTAGATTACTTCTAATATTTTAATATTATAAAGTCTTAGATGGAAACATTTTTACAAGCATATTAAACTTAAAAAAAATACTTCCCAATCTCTTCCCTAATTCGACTTCACGATTTACATCAAATTCCCTTTCTCCTTCTTCTTTTTACATGATAATAATTCAATTAATCCATTATGCAAAAACCAAATCGGCATCGTTTTACAAAAACAAGAATTTTCTTATTATATTATTAATTAACACTTATTTTTCATTTCATGTACTCATATAATAGCTATGATTAATTTTGGTAGTGAATATGGATTATATACAGTATAATGAAATTAGATTATCTCTATATTTATTAATGTAAACCTTTTACAAGCATATTAAACTTACAAATACTTCCCAATCTCTTCTCTAATTTGACTCATCAAATTCCCTTTCTTCTTCTTCTCTTTACTATTAATTAATAATTATTTTTCATTTCATGTACAGTATTCGTTTATTTTTTTTTGAAAAAAAAAAAATTAAATAAGTTTTGTAATATAACAAACATTTTTAACCTTACAATTTTCTACTGTCATTTAGCCATGGTGAAAATCATAATGTATATATTGTTTTAAGATGTTTTAAGATTTTAATTTATGATTATAGATTATTTGTCATATTAATTGACATTTACTACGTATTATAAATCATTCTTTATCAATAATGAAATAAAAAGAATCCTCAGAAAATTCGGAATGAGGTAAATTTTACAACTTATTGTTATCGTCATATGAAACATATAACTACTAAAACTTTATATGCGCATTTCAGTCACGTGCATTTTTCACGCCTCTCATCAGTGTTTTGACTACGAACGCTTTTAATTTAACACATGTACATAATTTTAAATAATTCTAGCTATTCTTTGTTCTGCTACCTTAATGTTATTTGTACGCTTGTTATTTGATCTTATATCAACCGATATTGTTGTTAAGCCCTGATCTTAAATCTGATTGGTCCTTACACGCGCGTAAATATATACTGTTCTTCATGTACTAGCACATTAATTAATTCATGACAAACTGATTGAAGTGCATCGCCGCATTTTTTCTCTTCACTTCTCGATAAAAATCACTATAAGTTGTTAATCTGAATATCTATCTGTAACCGATTGAACCCGGATAATTGATATCCGGATAGTTACGGACTTACAGCTTTTACCTGCGATTTCGATTTTTTAATGGAAAATGCCTCCTATTTCATGACAATTAAAAAAAAGCACGTGAAATACAAGTTCAAAGTCAAAAGAAAATCTAAAAGATTCCCTTGATGGCCTTAAAGAAATTCGTTCCCCAAAGAAAAAAATCAAGAGAAGTTCTTTCAGAGATGCAAGAAAATCAATTAAGTGAGATTCGGGCATCACATCTATTTGAAAAAATGTTTGGTAAATGAAATTTATACGAGTTTCAAAATTATGATATTACTTAATTATAAATATAAATAAAAAGTACCGGTATTTTCCGAAATTAATATCTGTAATAGTAAAAATTGCATGAGACTATACATATATTTGATTTTATTAGTCCATTGACCGTCCTGCTTCTAATAATAAATGTCCTAACAATATATTCTATTGTATACAAATATAAAATGATACATAATAAAATAATATAATGAAAATAATAAATAATTAAACTAACGAATTCTATATCAAAATAAATATCACGAAATGATAAATTCTTGTGCAACATCGAGATTCGTTGATTTGAAATTCATTTTTTTGAGAAGCTAGAAATTCGTTACTAAATCAATTCCATTTCAATATCTTATGTCATGTATTTATTTTCATTCCTTGTGAAGTTTTATTGAATAATTCCTAACATGCATTAAGTTTAGCGATAAAATAATAAACAGGTCAAATAAAATTTCACGTAACTAGCAAACATATAGCAAATACTAGTAATTAAGCTTTATTTATTACACGATAAACAATTGATTTAAACCCGATTTGATATTTTCTTAATATGATAAAATAAAAAAAAACCCTATATTCTATATGCAAATTTCTAAACGAGCAAAATATCCGTCCGCTAAATTTAATTTATTATCACCTCAGGACTAAATTTAGAATAACAATAAAATATTTTTAATAAAATATTATTTTATCTATTATCATTTTTACTACCCCTATTATCATCATCAATATTATTATCTCTGACCAATGATGTCATTGCTTTTGTTCTTATATTTTGTTTTAATTCTTGCTTAATATCTCGTAGAACATCTTATTTCATTTGTTCAATAACATTTTCATTGATATATGATAAATTTCCTTGTCTAATATTTTGAATAATTTCATTATCTTTTCCTAGTTCACGTGTCGTTCCTTCACTTCCTTGTTGACTACTATAATTTGGTAAATTTGGTGTAAATTCCTGTCCATGGTTTGAAATTATTACATTATTCAGTCAAGGGGTAAATTCTTTTTTTTTAATTTTACACCTTCTTACTAAAAAAAAGCATAAACTAACTAGAAAAGTGAAAATTACCACCAAGTATTCATCAGCAACTATATATTATTTTTAAATTCTGTTACTACTGTTGATGCTACTTCTGATACATTTGCTGCTACCACTGTTGTTGTAGTGATTATTACGGTTTTAGTTGTTGCATATGTTGGTAGAGATGGACTGCCACTCTGTATATTCTTAGATCATCTCCATGTATGATTCCATAATTCGACTTCTAAATGACGCCTCACACATTTGTTAGATTTAATCCCAACTTTCCTTTAGCTATAAATATCATAAATTGGTAATGTTTAAAGGGTCTAAAGGCTCGTATTTTGTATCTAACTTGTTCGTTGAGAATTTAGTATTAGTTGAAATTCCATTCTTAATTAATTTGAATGTAAGCGCCCATTCTTTATTGTAACAGATACTCATAATAAATAAATTTGTTAATTGATCTAGCATTAAGATCTCCACCTATTAGCGATATATGTTGGATTTTTCGCCCACTGTTCATATATAACGTCTGTAAATAATGTTAATTAAACTCATCTAGTATACTGTTCCATATTATCCCTATATCTTCTAAATTAAAGATATCTTCATATAACTCTTTCTTCATATCTTCCATTTTAATATTATAATCTTCATCCTTATACTGTATTTAAATGACGTTAAGAAAAAAACCTGTAACTTTTTTTCTTCTATCAATTGCTTCGAAATTTAATAACATATAATTTTGTAACCAATTTCTTTTCTAGATCATTATAGACAATATGAACTTTTCATTAATTACTATATTCACTGTATTACTGTAGTCTGGAATAATTCATATATTTATAAATTTTCAAATAAATTTGATAATCGCTAAAGTCTAAAATGAAATTACTTATTCTAGGCCTCTATGATTATAGATAAATCCGCTTTTAATTTTTTAAAAAAATTATGATTATTAGCAATTGTGTAATAAAAGACAGGGACGATCACCTTTGGTTAATCATGTTTGCGAAGGTCATACCAAACACTGTGTCATCATGTCAATATCTGTGATGCATCCGGGAAAAAAATCACATGAGTGTGAACAATCAATTACTTTGCTAAATATTATTCTAGTTCATATCAAAAATCTCATTGTTTCAATAATAATTTGAGCTGTGGCGTGATTGCATTTAAATTTCACATTTTCGATCTTTTCAAGTAGTGTATAAGAACCCGGTGGTGGTGGTCGATTTTCACAATCATTATGATTTCACTAACATGTTGCTACAAATACAAAGTAATGATGGAATTTGTAAGAAGTGCCGAATAAGTGATTTATCATTTATACAAAGATTTATATTAAAAATAAATTAATATTAAAGATTCTGTTTACCTTATCATTACAAAATAGGGAAATATTAATACAATCAACGGAAAAGATCCTTTATCAATTGCTAATTTCGCCGTTTGTCGAATCAATAACATGATTCTATGGTACCTCCTATAATATCAATGAATTTTGTAAATAAACATAGCAGAAACAACAAATATAATTATAACAGATATATACCCATATTTAAAAAGACAATAGGTTTGTAAGTCTCCTTTTTATAGTAACTTGTTAATTGACTTCTTTCCTTTAAGAAGTACTTTACATAATTTTGCCAATTACACAGCTAAATCTGGCCTTAGTAAACCACTTACACTTTTATTAAATTCCAGGGTGTAAAGTGTATACGTATGTATTTCCGCCAAAAATAATTTTATAAACGAATCTAAGTAGCTGTGCCTATATCCCATTAAAGCATAAAAATTCGCATTTAGAAAAATGACTTATTATATATACAATAAACAGAAAATCGAAAGTTCAGTTACTATCGTATACCTATTTCAATGAAGTGAATGCTCTAATTCTTCTAATCATCATATGTTTCATTTAGATCACCATCAAACGTTATTTTCCTGATGACACTATAAAGCGATACAGATTTAGCAAGGTTGTTTCGATACAAATTTTTACACTTATTTCATCCACTTCAACACTTCATCACTTGGACACTCTCAAGATGTTGACTCAATATTATTTGTTAAATTTCTGCTAGATCAAACATATATGACGAAAATTCACTTTGGTGAGCCTATTACTGTATATGAAAGTTAATCAATGCCAAAATATCTCCATAAGACTCTTGATGTCTTCACTCTCTTCTCATTATAAAGTTGAAAGGATCTTTCGAGGAATCTGTGTTAGAAAGCTAAGATATTTCTTGATAAAAATGACATTTGCTGTTTTCATACTAACTTTTTGATTTTGATACTTTTGGGGTTGTTTATAAGTTTTCCGTTTCATCAACCGGTACAATTTTAAATGTTTCGAAACGGATCCAAAAAATTTCCTTTTTATTTTTGCATTATCTTGGCTGTAATCGATATCTTCAGATAAATCGGAGGTTGATCGTTTGTGTAATTCACATGAAAAGATTTCTCTCGACTGTTTCAAGTAGTTCTGCCAATTACTCTTCGCCGCGCCGCCGAGTTACATGAAAAACCTGAAGTGGAAATTCTGATCGCAAGTCTCGAGCAATTTTCTAGATTCAGTGGAATCATTATATTCATTAGCTCTTTCACGAAGTTTACTACTGAATCCGGGGTAGAGTTGTGCTTTTGTATGAAGTTCAAGCTGACACCCGCTTTTCAAAAATTTCTTTGAATACTTTCAGCGGACCTCCAAAGAAAATGTCAGAAGAGTATAGAAGTGGTGAAATGACCATTGCCGCGAAGGTTCAACTTTTTGGTCTGACTTGCTGAAATATAGGAATTTTATGACGGCCCGGACGGAGTTAATAAAGTCGTGTAGGAAAATGGAGTCTAAATGTTGTCAAAACGAAATGTCACGCATATTGTGTCATGTGATATGGTGGAGACTGATATCTTCCCCAGTATCACCAGAAAATTTTTTCACCCCCACGTGACCCTAAATACTCATTTTTTATAAGTATTCTGGGGACAGATTTTTTTGGTGTCTAAATTCCTATTGTCACTCGTTATTCGTCACATGGTTAATTTCTTAATTCCAGCCAAATCTCATAATGCCGGCCAAAGTCACGTGGGGGTGAAAAAATTTTCTGGCGATTGAAAATGGCGACTCATAAAATAAATAAACTTTACACTAATCTGTCTTTCCGCGATTGCCACGCAAGTCCTGATCTTATAAGGTATCAGGAGTGGTTAATTTGCGGTTGGGCTTACAATTCTTACATGAGAGTGTTCCGAGCAAGCAATTTAATAAATATTGCATTAAAGGTGTAATTTTTTTGGTCTCTTAAGAAAAGTTTGGTAATTCCATTTCCAAATTTATTTTTAATTATTTTTTATTATTATTACTACATAAAAATATATAAATATTTTTTTTTTACAGAATTAAGGAATAGGCTGTAACATAAATAAATGAGAGGGAAGGAGTACACAGATTTTTAGGCTATATAATGCGACATATAATTTCTATAACTAATTTTATTTGATCGAATAGAGCCATAGCTAGAATTCCAGCTGTGAAAACATCTTTTACTGCAAAAGTTCCAAAGCAAAAATCAAGTATACCTCACTATTATTTTTATTATTCAATCTATTCCAATCCACCTTATTGCTAAGTTCCATAACGCATTGTATTGCACATATTTTCGTTATACTGCGCTGTGTCAAATTATCACTTCACCAATTTGACAAAGTTGTTAATGTGCCGATATAATAAGATTGAAGAGAAATATGTCCGAAATTTTCATGGACATCAGCATATAGAGAAGAAATCAAAATGATCAGTGAGCATTCACTTTTTATATGATTTGTAATAGGCTTAAGAATCGATTTTGGAATGGAAAATTACTTTAATTTGGTCTCATGAATCTGATCAATGGTTTTGCTCAAATCATAAAAAAAAAAACTTTGAAAATCTGAGTTAGTGGGAAAAATCTTAAACCGAAGTAACAAATAAACGTGAATTGATTGAATTCATACAAAAAGATCTTAAATATGATGTGATGTTAGAAAAAAGAATATTAGTGGAATTCATTACGCAACTTACTTTAATATTTTGATTAATCTTTACTCTTTTAAATGGAAAAAAAAATTATTGATGCTACCCATATATAAAGATCAAAAGTTTTACTATCATTATAAATTTCATTGAGTATACACGGGAAGTTTCGAAACAAATGCTTTATTGTTTCTTCTTCTTCTATGATCGTAATGTGTTTCTAAAATTGATCAAGAAATAAATGGAGTTCACTTTGGAGTTAAAGGTATAATGGATTCATTATGTATTGAAATTGAAAAATGAGATAAACGAAATAATAAATAACAAGGGATTATTGGTAGCAGAAAAGAACGTAGATCCAGATCCACATATATAGCTTCTGGAATGACTAAGTGACTCGTGCTCAAAAAATGAAGGAAGATTCTTTATGTCTAGATGATTTAATTCTTATACTGTATATACATATTCCTCACAGTTAGTTCAAAATTATAAGAGTAAATATACTCAAATATTAGGAGATCAGGGTGAAAATGATAAACAATTACTATCATCATCAACAGCACCTAAGGGAATGAAGAATGTAAAAGTATGGATCACGAATTTTTGAGGAATTTTTTAAATACTCAACCGGTTGAAAAATATAAAAGTAAAACATTTAAATTTTTGAAAGATCGAAGATCTACTGCTTCTCTTTACCTCTCTTCTGTCAATGAAAAACTGGATGAACAGATTTGTTGGGTTATAGCATTTCGTACATTGTGCAACATCAAATCACAGATGTTAGAGAGAGTACGACATCTCGTTATCGGAGGGCCAAGGACAATTATTGATGAGGTTTGGCAAGCTTTGAGAATAGATGAAAAATGGTTGAAACTTAAGAAAGTATAATATACCGTACATACTGGAAAAAATATATTTATACTTTTTTATAGTCTGTCATGCCAAAAATTATTGACAAAATTTGAGGAATTTGCTAGTATTACAAATAATCCAGTGAAATATTTCATTTTTCTTGCCGATCATTAATTAAAATAATTTTGTGTAACTATAATTGAATATATCACCTCGTAGCTAAAAAAGAAATTTTTAATACAATGCTTATACAAATTAAGTAAATTAATAGGTATCATACTATAAATATTCGTTATCATTTTCCTCTTTAGTGATTTTTTTTTCTTTGCAATGTACAAGAAAGTTCGTCTCAAAAATGAAGTTTTCCTCAAAATGCAACTTAAAGGTGGGTATAAAATACAATTTAAATAACGCAAATATATGTAATTTTACGAGAAGAAAAAGATTTATTAAGTTAAAAAAGGCAGTTATTTAGGGAGTTTTTGTGTAAACCGCAAAAAACAAATTTTAATAATAAAAATATATTTTCTTGATTTCAATAAAACTCTTAACAAAAGCTTTCTTAGCCAGCAATTATTTCATTTTTAGGTATAATTTTGTGAAATGAACAACTTTTGTTAAGCTTAGAATGGTGATTATTAAGCTAGATTTTTTGTTATCTATAATTTTTGTTGAATTTTTTAATTAGAGTGCTAATAAAAAAAATTTTTTTTTTTATTAGAATAATATTATTAGGTCTATTTGGGCGTTATAAATGAGGTTTAATCACAAAAATAGTTTTAAAAATATCATGTTTTTATTTGTTTATTTTAAATTAGACATTTAATACTTAATTCTTAATATTATAGTAATATAACATTGAAAAAAATTAAAATTTTTAATTTTAGTTCATTTAACAAGAAAATAAAATAAAAATTATTTATTCATAGAAAAAATTCTTATTGACTATTGGGTCTATTTATTTTGTTAAGTCATAAATACAAATAGTAAAGTAAAATATTTTTTTATATATATAAAAGTATCTAAAGTAGTGTTAAAATAAAAGATATTTATTGAAGAAAAAGGTTAATTAAATTTTCTTAATTTTTATTAGTTTGTTGTTAGCAAAATAAAGTGAAGTTTTTGACTTTTAAAAGGTTTAAAATATTTTTCAAACCTTGAATGAACATGTTTACTATTGTTGGAAAAAATGTTACATTGCATAAATATGGTGTTACCTTTGACCTGAAAATTTTGATTTTAATGTAATTTGGGCCAGCATTACGAATTCGGCCAGAATTATGATCTGAAAATTGTTGATTTTAGCCATTTGTACCAACTTTGGCCAACTTTAAATTTACATATATATTATATACTATATAGCCATACTGTTCCAATATCATAACACAAAAAATCTCCTAATTTTTGGAAATATTTTTACTAACTGTTATCCTTAGTTATAAGATATAAATCTTGTGTAGAATACATGCAATTTAAAATTTCTCCAAATAATATGCAGCAGTGGATTTTTTTAATTTAAACATTTCAAAAAATTTTATGTAATAATTGTTATAATTAGGACAATTTGCCAATACTTATTTCATTCAATTTTTTATCTTTTTATTTAAAAGGTTGAACAAACCATTATTAGAAATTTTTTGGACAGAATTAAAAATGTTGTGAAATTCTATCCTAATGTTGATATAATAACAACTACCACTAGTAATACTATATTTATTTAAAAAGTTATTAATTAGCTATTTATATTAAAAATAATGCAGTAGTCATTATTTTAATTTTTTCAACTCTAATTTTTTCAATTTTATTAAATTTACTTAATTTATAATTCTCCTAAAAATTAGAGTAAATTATTATGAAAAAATAATTAAGCATTATCTCACAATTCAGTAAATGAACTTTTAAGTTAATTTGTAATTTTTAATGTTCTTTTCAAAATAATAAAAAGGTATTTAAAATTAGAATAATAAATTATAAAATAATTGGCAAAAATTATTTTTTTGAAAATTGGATAAACTTTCAAATTTAAATCTGCTTTTCTTTTGTAAAAGTAATTTTTTGTGATTATCTTAAGTATAATAATATATTGATTCAATTTTGAATGCTTTCTTCAATTTTATAAAGTAATTTTATAGTTTACTTTGATTTTTAAATAAATCACAAGTTAATTTATTTATTTATTTATTTATTTTGTTAAATTTAAATTTATTTTATTTATTATTTTATTTATTCAACTCTATATATAATATATATACTTTTCCGCTAATAATTATATCATATTTTGGCAAACAGGTCAATTCACTATTTATTATAAAATTATTATGAATTAATTACATCTGTAAAATACATTATGTCTGTCAAAATAAATTTAATTAGTATTTTATCATTTTGATGAAAAGTATAATAATATAGTAATGTAAAAACTAACAAAAAAAAGAAGTTATGATTTTTTAATAAATAATTTTTTATTAAATTACCATGAAAAATGACATTTTAAAAGAAAAAGAAGTTATTGATAGTAAATAATTTTTTATCATAAATTACTTACATTTTCTTAATTGAATAAGTAAAGCATTTAAATTAAACTTCAAGTAAGTCTTATAAGATTTATAGATACCTGCAAGAAATAAAGTAAAATAAAGTATATTACTAATAATCTGATATTAGTAAATAAGTAAACTAATATTACCAAATAAAAAGTAATAAAGTAAATTATAGTCAGACCTCTATATAATCATACTTCATATAGTCATATTATATAAAATTTCTCTATATAATTACACCTTTAGGAAGTACTAATATATATAATTATTATATAAAAAAATCTTTGTATAATTATATCATAGTAAAGTCTCTATATAGTCACTAATTTTTGTAAAACTAATAATCTACTGATTAGTTGATTATATAGAGGTTTAACTGTATTAATAAATGGCAATAAAATTAGATATAAGTTAAATAATAAATATTAAATAATAATCTTTTATATTACATTTATACATAAAAATTCAAGTATATATAAATTCTATTTTAAAAAAGCTGATTTTGTTAATTATTAACTAAGGTCTAACAATGAACTAATAGGCATATTTTTTTAATCTTAGATTGTTAACTAAAGAAATTTATTTTATATTTGATTTATTTTTATAAACATAATATTAGACTGATGGCTTATATACTTTTTTTATTATTATACTATAATATATTAAAATATAAAGAAATTCAGTTTTACTTAATTATTCATTAATTGTTAATCCATTCTTAAGAAATAAGCTTCTATAGTAGATAGTTTTCTTTCTGTGTATTTTTTAAATTAAGTTGTTGTATTATGTAATCAATAAAGTGCTCTGAACAATGTAAAAAAAAAATCAGGTTCACTTTTAAATTTATATGGTCAACTCTCTCTAATTGCATCCCTTTGAGACAATGGGACTATAATGAAAATTTGCATTTAAAAAGGGTATGTATTTAGAGAGATATTTTATATGATCTCTATATGGGCGCTTTGCAGTAGAAAGGGACGAAACTACTAAAAAATTCAAATTTTCTTTTATATACCAAAAATATTCTAAATGCTATAATTTGTTCAGATTTTATATTAACTTATTTTTTATTTTTTTTAGTAGTTTCGTCCCTTTCTACTGCAAAATGCCCATATGAGTAAGAGGATGCATTAGAGAAAAATATATAATGTGTGCATTTAGAAAAAAATGCACTTAGAGAGGTTTGGCTGTATACTTTTTAACAAATAGAAATCTTTTATAACCATGCTTTTATAACATATATTGCGGGCCATAGTACCCCCCCCCCCCATGTATAGTATCTTTTTTTATGTGAAAAGTTACTCAGATTTTGCCCAGGAATTATATGAGCTTTTGAAATAAAATTGAGTTATAGACATGGTAGTACAAGGCCAACCCCCGAAATTTGTATCATACCCGGGGTACTATGGCCCGCAATGTACGGCACATATAAAGTCAAACTGCGATATAACGACATGTTAGGATCCATACGAAAATCTTCGAAAATTATTTATATATTCTTTCATATAGTGGGAGAGTGAAAATTTACCATTATATCGAGTTTTAATATATCGAATATCCGTATATCGAGGTCAGACTGTATTAGACGGGACAAGGTTTACTTTATTTTTCCTAATGGTTTGATAGATTTATGTATAACAAACATTGTGTGATTTTATTTACCATATTTTTTATATTAATTTTATGCGTTTTTTAAGATGTTTAATATCTTTTAGAAATTTAGCGAGTGGGACAGACACCATTATTTTTATATACTGTATATTATGTCCTATAGTCAGTCCTGTTCAATTCAGGTTAGTTAGTTTTGTATCAAATCGATTCTATGTGTGACAAGAATAAATCATTCGTTTTATTTCGCATCACACGAATCAAAATAATTAGGGCTTAATATTGAGATTTTGAGAATATAATTCGGAAAGATAAATAAGTTAAAACGAGAAAAATAATAATTATTATTTAATAGAAACATTATTTTGCCCAATTTCAGCATTGACATGATTTTGGTAAAATTTCTACGATTCTGGTAAATAATGATGACGAGAATTGACATAATAATAACATCCGTAAATGCTAATTGTTTTTAAGCGTGTTTCTGATATAATATGAAAATTTAGCAAAGAATTTTTTTTAAAAAAAAACATCTTGATATATGATGAAAAGTTGATTAATTATATTATTCATATATTGGTATATAATTAATTTCAATTTAAGTTTGTGAAACTTTTGAGTTGGCCATGTCGCTACTTGCTTGCGGTAATATCTATTCGACACTCGATTATTATTATAAAAACCAAATATCACTATATTTTAAATTTCGCGATTCACATTCACGTGATAATTTACTAAGAGAACAAAATATCACGTGTTCCGGATGAGAGAAGATACAAAGAATGAGCCGATTTACCAGGAATTATTAATTTACCGAATTAATTCATTATTTTCAAAAAGATCAGGGAAATATTTTATTGGAAGACCAAAAAAAAAAAAAAAAGATTTCCAAATAGAAAAAAAAAAGATTCAAAACATTTAATTTAATATACATGACTTTGCATGATTTTTAAGAAAAATTTTCAACAGTTGGGTGATCGAAATCCCATATAGGGAAATTTGATTTCGTAATATTAAGAAAAAACAATGAATTAATTTAAGCAAGAATTGCATTAATTCAAAAAAAAAAAACAAATTACGGCATTTTTACGAAAATTTTTTAAAAAGAGCGGTCAACTTTTTATTTTTTGACTTGCATTAGTTTACTTTTTTTGCATACAATTATTTTTTTTTTTTAATAAAATTTTTTTTTAATAATAAAGTTTCAACGTGCTAAAAAAAAAAAATTCTCTCAAATGAATTATTTTATTATTACATATAAGAAAAGAAAAATTTTGGAAAAAGTTTGCGAAAAAAACGGAACTTTTTTTTTTTTCGAAAAAATCTGTAAATTATAAATTATAATAATTGACCAGTTAAACTTGCTAAAGTATCGAATTCTATAAGAGAAATCAATTTTTTTTATTTTATTTTGATATAATTATAAATTCTATACATGGGCATTAAAAATTATGTTTCTTTATTTGGCATAAATTTAAACATACGAAGAACTTCCGCCTTCTATTTGTAATCAAAGACGCATATATATTGGTAATCTACAAATCAGGACAAAAAAGACAATAGACAGATTGAATATTGTGATTATTGGCGATAAACATAATCTCCATAATCATAATCTATTATTACTCAAAATAGTTTATCTCACCCCCGAATATCATGCATAAAAGATTAAAGTTTCAATATTTAATAATTCCGAAAGATTGAAATTCCGAATGATTTAAGATTCCGAGTGATTAAGATTCCGATGATTGATAATGGAAAGGTATTACGATTTAAGGAAGTCAAATGACTACTATGGAAATGAACGTTAAATTAAGTAAATTGAATAACCCGATTAGCCAATCAAATGAGAGAATGGGGACGGGAACTTGGACCCGATTTCAGATTAGAAAAAAATTGTTCGAGTCTAGAAGAAAAAAAAAAGTATCCCTGTGCGTAACTTCTTAAGGTTTCCTTTTTCTTATTAAGGGATTTTCGAATTGCAAATTAATTTGTAATTAGTTATTTATAATGTCGTGCTTATTGCAAATTTTTTTTGTGTTTCTTTTATTAGTTGAACCTTATTGCATCTAAAATGTAACATAACACAACCGATTACAGATAGATGAAAGATCGACAAACGTGAAAAAAAAATCCTCTTATTCATAACTCTCTAATCTAATGTACATATATGTTTATTTAGCAGATTATGCATGATAGATAAAAAAGGTCGCTCACTCTAAACCACAAAAATTTTGTCTTCTGATTATATGTAATTTATTTCCATACGAAGTTATTGCCATTTTTATTCTAATCATTAGATGACGGGTAAAGCCGATATTTCTCTCTTTTCCGTAAGTTTAAAACAATAAAGTTTTCCGCAAAGAAAAAAAGAAAAATTTTGCCTTGTTACTATAAAAACATAACAATAAACGAGAACTTAATTTTGTTGATCCGAACGCGGAGTTACAAGGTTATACGACCTACAAAAAAACTTGTGGAGAATGTATTACTAAATAAGCATGTGTGTCATACCGTCATACCATATTAATTTTGTCATGCATTATGTGATAATGGTGACCCGAATTGATGACCCATAAAAATTTTCGTTTATTGTTTGTTCAATTTGTCTTGTCTTTTTTTTTTTCTTGAGGTTACCGTAAAGAAGAAAGTCTTTTATAAATATATGCATTTAATATATAACAGTTTCCAAATATGTCTTCGAACACTTGAAAAAAAATAAATAAATATAACTTTATTTCCATTTTTGTACTAAATAACTAAATGCTGTCACCCGCATATGTTTTCTTTTTTTCTCTACTCCCTTGTGCGTTTGTTTTGTATATTCTGTGTTAAATTAGTTTGCATATTGTACTATAATGAGGGGGGGAAGGAAGGGCGAAAATGTGAAATAATGACCAATGAACTTATTGAAGATTAAATTTTTTTTTTTTTTGTACCTCGGCATGAATCCAGTTTAATTGTTACATTTTGTTCCTTATTAATAAGATTTATTCATAAACTTTTTGTTTTACGTCAGAATTTTCGCCCATTACGTTCTCTAATTTTTTTAATTGTTTGTTACATTTGATCAAGTAAATTTTTGATCAGATACCTAATTTAGGTTCAAAATTAAATACGAATCTTTTCCCAGGGTTGGACCAAGTGTTGGACTGCATGGACCGAAGGGCCGAACCCAAAATCGGTTAATCAATTAGAAGTTTCCATTTACCAGAGAATAATAAATGATTAACATAGAACATAATAAGCTTATTATATATTACGGAGAAAAAATAATCTTTACCAAATATGGTATTCCATAAACTAATAACTTATTTATCCTTTATAGAAGTGTAAATAAAAGCTCGGTTATTTCATTTCATTTCGAAGAACATATCTATCATAACTCGTGGCGTCATTAAGTGAAACATAAATGTCAACAATATTGTTTTTGGAAAAAATTTTTTTTTTCTGTACCTTGGTTACTTCTCTCCTCCCCCCTTACATGATGGTCTCACAAATTTTTTTTGTCACATGTTACTCCTTTATGTAAAACACACGCGCAAGTACATATCGAAGCACACGTCGAAACGAAAGAGAACAAACGTTTGTTGAATTTACTATTATCATCCTTTTTTTTTCAGGTTGTGTGACACATTGTGATGAATAATTACAATTATTTTGTTGCTACTAATAAATTGAGTAGATTGCCGGTAAAAATGTTTAAAAAGAGAAAAACATTTAATATAAAAAATGGCTTAGAAACCTTTTTCGCGTGTGAATCGGTAACTCTTTTTTAGAGAAAGTTCTGCGATGGTGATTATAAATTTCAACGTTGATTGGATGAAAAATAAAATTAATATTTGTAACATAAGGTGATACACTATGTATCATTGATGTATAAATATATATATAAAGTTGGTGATATGCAAGTAATATATTTACTGCTTTTGTATTTGTAAAAAAAAGGTTGGGCGTTGATATAAATTGCGTATCCTTGTACAAAACCCGTATTCAAAAAAAAAACCAGCCTATTTTTAAATAAATAAAAAAAAAATTTTTTTTTAAAATACTCGGTTAAGTTTTTTTTTATAATGATCGCTGATATCAATTAATCCCTGATTGAGCCATGCACTTAAAATTAGTATATGCAAAGTGATATAAGTAATTTATTGTAATATATATATATATATATTTTTGTACTATTATGTACTATTTATGCAAAGAAGCGCGTTTCAAACATAATCGCTGAGAGTGGCTGTAAAAGAGATACGGGTAAAATAAATAAATAATAATAACAAACAATATATATTTATTAAGTGAAACGATAAAAAAAAAAAACCTAATAAATACAGCCCATTTTTCCTTCAACTCAATCACCACCAACAAGGTTCAAAAAAAAATAAATCTTTCATTACAATAATAAATAAAAAATAAAAAAAACCTTGTTAATAATATAAAATTAATAATCCAAAATTAATAATCCCCTCTAAGATCTAATAATAATAATATAAAAATGAATAAACGCATCTTCATTCTTCTCGCTATTCTCTTCGCTTTAGTTACCTACGTTGCTGCACAGTAAGTTTTCTTCACAATTATTTATTCGAGAAAAGAATAATTAATACGGTGAATTTGTTAATCACTCTTTTTTATGATAACAGAGGTGAACCAGGAGCCCCAGGAGCCCCAGGAGCCCCAGCTGACGGAAAAGCACCAGCTGACGGAAAAGCACCTGAAGACGGAAAAGCACCTGAAGACGGAAAAGCACCTGAAGACGGAAAAGCACCAGCTGACGGAAAAGCACCTGAAGACGGAAAAGCACCAGCTGACGGAAAAGCACCAGCTGACGGAAAAGCACCTGCTGACGGAAAAGCACCTGCTGACGGAAAAGCACCAGCCCCAGCTGACGGAAAAGCACCAGCCCCAGGAGGAAAAGCACCAGCACCAGCTGACGGAAAAGCACCAGCCCCAGCTGACGGAAAAACACCAGCAGCAACATCAGCAGGAGCAGCCCCATCAGCATCAGCCAAAGCAGCATCATCCGGAAATTCTCTTAAATCATCTGGATATTCATTCGCTGCCATTGCCGTTCTTGGAGCTATCTTCGCTTAAATTAATTAATTAGATTTAATAATTTTACCATCATAAAAAAAAAGATTTTTTTTTTTTGTAATAATTATATACACTTTATAAAGTTATTATATTATATTTACCGTGCTTAATAATAAATAATAATAGTGATACGACCAAAAACAAAAAATTCCGAACATTAATTTAAATAGTTTTTATTATTTCATATTATATTTTTATTAGATTTAGTTCCTCTTTTTAAACAATAAGGTCTTTTTTGATTAATAATTATGGGTTGGAAAATAGTATAATAATTAGTTTCCAAAGTAAACGCGTTAATTTCTAATAAAAATCCCAACTTACTTCGCGTAATAGATATTTGTAATCGTTTTTTTTTTTTTTGGTTTTTCATTTTTTAATTTCTTAATATTATAATCCTCTAATAACCCACATTCTGCGCGATAAATAAAAAATAATAATAATAATATTAATAAAATAAAAAACAACGCGAAAACGCTTGATCTCTAAATTCCCAAAATTTGTTCGCCCAATCTACTTGTTCAATTTCCTTTAGTAAATACTGATTATACCCGATATTACAGTATCTCATTAATGCAATCAATACCAATCACTACATAATATTAATATAATAATTAAAAATTCATATTTTGTATGTATTTTCTAAGGGTTTCAAATTTTTTGCTAACATTTATATAAAAGTTACAATTTCTTTAAAACATATACTAAGATGTTAAAAGATAGTTTGTGTTTCTTTGCAATTAGAATGTTTGACTTTAGATATTCAATTTTAAACAATGGTGCTTATTTTATTTGTTTATTTTTTTAACCAGGCCATTGTCATCTTTATTTTACTCTGACCGATCATTGCAGCACAAAAAAAAACACACCCAGTCACATGATAACAATACGCATTACTTTATTATATTTATTATATATATATCAGATATCAGAATCAGAAGGGTGAGGTCCTGGCGTCGGGATGAATATTTAGTTCTTCTTACCAGATAGTTCCCTTTGTTTATTAAACATATAGCTCCAATTGTATTAGACATAGATAACTACTCTTTAGAATAAAAAAAAAAGAATCAGATGTATATAAAACTTAAACGCGCCGCGCTCTTATACTGCTTTAAAATTTTCAGTACAAACATAATAACCAAAGCAAATAAAGGTTGGAAACTATTATATTTAATTGAAATATTAACAATTAATTATTTGAATAAATTTATTCAAATACAAGAAAAAATAAAATATGATCTATTTGATCTATTAAAATCCAAATATTTTTAGTATAAAATATTCTATTTATTGCCTTGTTGATATCTTAGATTTTCTTATAATTTTTATTCAATAGTGCTAAAATAATAATAATTCTAAAGAATATTTAATAAATGTATAGATTAATTAAAGTTTCTATACAAAATTACATAAATATTACTAAATGCTAACAAAATATTAGCAAGTAAATAATTCATATACAAAACCTATAAAACAACTAATAATACTACTTTCTTGACTTGTTTTTATCGTCTATAGTTTAAAAATATATTAAATTATGATTATTAGTGTATAAAGCGCCTAAAAACAATTTTTTGCAAACAAATATATGATATACAACTTTGAAAATGTCAATTATCATCTTTAAATACGATAAAAAGCATTTCTTATTAGTACTTACGGTGCCATTTTAGCGTTATTCAATAACCCAAAGAAGGTGTGATCGAAGATCTAAAGTGTAATCTAAAGTGTGATCTCAAAGTTAAGCAGTAAATATACTGAGTTGTTTCTAGTAAAAAGACTTCGAGTTCGGAGTATATAGTGTGTATAGAGTCTATTTATCGGAACATAAAAAAAAGATTAAAAAAAGACTATTATAAAAAAAAAAAAAGTTTCGTATGTGTGATCGGCGACGTGGCTTAGAAATTTGTGTCAAATGATCGAATGATCGAAACGGCAATAAGTTTATATAATATGGTACATTCGTGTATTACGTATTATACTGCCTAGTGCTCTCTTTGGAGGAAAGAATTGTCACGGTATGCAGCTATATTTATCTTGCATATGTGTTGGAACGATTGGTTTTTTTTTATTTTTCTTCTTTTGTAATTCTAATTAGACGGCGTAATGGTGATCGAATGGCTAGGCAAAATATGGCATCTTGTTGATTGTATATTATATATAGGAGGGTCAAGACTCAAGAGTGTCTGCGAGAATTATGACCTGTCCTAACATAATAATAAAGAGGAATTAAATTGATTAAAATTAATTCAGATAGATGACAAATTCAATCCGTTTATAATTTCCCTCTATTTGAAAAAAGATTTGGTTTTGATTTTTGCATTGAGATGTAGTCTTCGGGTATCTCAAAAAAATGTGTTCGGGTGACGGGGCTTTTAATTTTAGCATCGCCCGTTAGCAGAGTAGCTACTAACTAGAAATGGATATTTTATTTTTTTCAATATAGAAACATGATTATATTTTATCTTTTTATCCTTTTTTATCTTTACATGCGATAAAAAAATTTTCTATAATCAAAATTTTAAAAGGTAAATTAAAAATCATTAAAAAATTTTTTCAACAAACCCATTTTTTTACTAACTCAATTCCCGATAAAATATGCAATTTAATTTCAGTGGAGTTCATATATGGTAAAGTTGCTTTTTGATAGCCTTTTATTCTTAACAAATTAAACATTAACTAATTTAAACTTGCGTCGAGTAAAATTCATATTTCATAATAAAATATCTAAAAATAAAATTAATTTTATTCGTGTAATGATACCAACCAGTTTTTGCTAAAAGCGTTTGTTCCTTAACGCCAAGCACTAAATGAAGTGTAACGTTTCAAAATGTATCCCGGGGACACTTCCAAGAAAGGAAATGTAGGTTGAGAGAAAAAAATCTAATAAATACGAGCCTTTTTCCCTCTCTTTTTCAATCATTCCAATTCTTTTCAATCATTCCTCTTCATTAACTCACAAACCCACATAAAATTATAATTATAAAAATGAAATTCAATAAACGTACCTTCTTTCTTCTTGCTGTTCTCACTTTGTTGATTGCCTGTGTTGCTGCACAGTAAGTTTTTTTTTTTCCTGAAAAAAAAAATAATAATAAATTTTTTAATAGTTTAATAAATAAAAAATATTTCTTGTTTATGATAATAGAGCACCAGGAGCACCAGCTGACGGAAAAGCACCAGCTGACGGAAAAGCACCAGCCGACGGAAAAGCACCAGCCGACGGAAAAGCACCTGAAGACGGAAAAGCACCAGCCGACGGAAAAGCCCCAGCAGACGGAAAAGCACCAGCAGACGGAAAAGCACCAGCAGACGGAAAAGCACCAGCAGACGGAAAAGCACCAGC
>QZLH01000454.1:42893-59529 GCA_003833135.1 Oehlia diaphana | reverse complement strand
CCAGCAGACGGAAAAGCACCAGCAGACGGAAAAGCACCAGCAGACGGAAAAGCACCAGCAGACGGAAAAGCACCAGCTGATGGAAAAGCACCAGCTGATGGAAAAGCCCCAGCAGACGGAAAAGCTCCAGCTGATGGAAAAGCCCCAGCTGATGGAAAAGCTCCAGCTGATGGAAAAGCACCAGCTGACGGAAAAGCCCCAGCTCCAGGTGCCGCTCCAGCTCCAGCTCCAGGTGCTGCTCCAGCAGGAGCTCCACCAGCAGGAGGTCCAAAAGGAGTAACACCAGCAGGCACAGCAACACCACCACCACCACCACCACCACCAAACAGTGCTGCTTCCGCACCAAAAACATCATCAACAGGAGGAGCAGCAGCAGCATCATCCGGAAATTCTCTTAAATCATCTGGAGTTTCATTCGCTGCTATTGCCGTTATTGGTGCTATCTTCGCTTAATTAATTAATAATTTACCATCAAAAAACATCAAAAGAACATTTTTATTATAAAATTATATAGAAATTATAAATAATATTTATATTTAATAATAATTAATAATATTGTTGTGACGGAAAATAAAAAATAGATTTTATATAAGGTTTTTTTTTGGTGGGTTGAAGCGTGTGTTAATGTCAAATTAAATAAAAAAAATTAAACCTTTTTAATAATAATTTACAACAAAATTTTTTTTTTTTTTGAATAATTCTCTAATACTGCGTCTTATGAAAGCTAAGATTTGATTTTTTTAAAGTTTAAAAACGTATTACGTGATAAAATTAATTAACATAATGACAGATAAAGATAAACCGCGAAAATTTTTTCGCTTAATATACTGTAAATTCCAAAATTTGTTCGCGTCACCTCTTGGATCAATTGTTTTATAATTATTTTGATCCCAACTCTTGGATCATATTTTGATCACGCCAAAATTTGTTCGCGCCACCACTTAGATCAATTGTTTTAGTAATAATTATTTCGATCACCCCAATTTCGGGAAATACTGTGTAATTGTCAAACACATCCTATTAAAATACATATGGCGCATTCGTATTATAAAATTTTAATTGAATATGAGCATTTAGAGATGACTGTATCCGGTTAGTTTCCAGATAATAAAACCGTCACTGTTAAGAATTTTTATAACCGGATAACCACCAAAAATTTTTTTGGTAAACCGGACATTTTGGCGGATGTTTAACGGTCACAATAATAAAATTACTCTAATTTCAATGATTTTCTGATATGAATATTAGCATTATACCATTTCTGGTTAATTTTGGCAGGGCATGTTCGGCATTAGGATTTATGAAGGCTTAATAGAACATCCGTTTGATTAGATACAATATCTGTCATATAATCTATATGCGATATCTTATTAATACTGGATATCTGCCAACATAACAGGATAGGACAAACTCGGATATAACCACTTTTGTATATACACTGTAAAGAAAAAAGTATTTTATTTTCCAAATAGAAGGTAAAAAACGGATAATATTAATCCGAATGAATATTCAAACTTAATTTTGTGCACTCTATAGATAATATAGAATAACTCGTTGGAAATTTTGAGGATCCGAATAATCATAATTTTCCGAAACTTTAACATAATAATGTAATAGTTAAATGCAATTATGGCATCATAAAATCATCTAATTCATAAGATTTTATCTATTTATAATATTCATTCAAAAATTAACCGGATGGATAACCGGATGAATCATAATCCAATAACAGAGCTAAACTAGCTAGAAAAGGACATTTTCACAGTTTTTATTTTTTCAATCATTTTTTTTGAACAACTTAAAATTTGCTATATATAATTAATCTTATTAATCTAAAAAAAACAAGTCAAAAATAAAATAAATTAAATTTTACAAGATTTCTAAGATTGATTTTTGGGTTTCTAATAATATCTAATAATATGCAATTTATTATTATTTACGAACCTTAACAATGTTATAACAAAGTTTCTTTTTTTGATGGTCTTTTATTTATATCAAATATTTTCGTCGGGTAAATTTTTATTTATGATCTAGCCTAAAAAATTCATTTCAGATAATAAAAATCTAAAAATAAATATCCCTTAATTTTTTTTGTGTAATAATTAATCCAGTTTTTACTAAAAATCGTTACTTTTTTTACCGCCAACCGGCAAATGTGTCCCGGGGAAGTTTCCGTTAAAAATCTAATAAATACGAGACCTTTTTCTTCTTTTTTCAACCATTTCTGTTCATTAACCCACTTAAATTATAAAAAATGAAATTCAATAAACGTATCCTCTTTCTTCTTGCTGTTCTCACTGTGTTGATTGCCTGCGTTGCTGCACAGTAAGTTTTTTTCCCATGAAAAAAAATCAATAAATAAAAAAATTTAATAATGATTGAATAATAAATCCTCATGTTTGTGATAATAGGGCACCAGGGGCACCAGCACCAGGAGGCGACGGAAAAGCTCCAGTAGCACCAGGAGGTGAAAAAGCACCAGCACCAGCACCAGCACCAGCACCAGCACCAGGCGGAAAAGCTCCAGCACCAGCTCCAGCACCAGGAGGCGCTCCAGCTGGCGGTAAAACTCCAGCCCCAGGCACTCCACCAGCAGGAGGTCCACCAGGAGTTACACCATCAGGTTCGGCATCACCACCAGAAGCAACACCATCAACATCAAGTGGTACTGCTGCCGCACCAAAATCATCAACAGGAACAACAGCAGCAACAGGATCCGGAAATTCTCTTAAATCTGAAATTGGAGTTTCATTCGTTGCTATTGCCGTTCTTGGTGCTATCCTCGTTTAAACTAATTAATAATTCTACCATCTTCAATATAAGAATAATATTTTTCTTTGTAGTAATTATAGACATTATAAAATATACTATTATCTGTACTGTGTTTAAAAATAAATAATAATAGCGTCGTGATCGAAATAAAAAAATTTCGAACATTAATTTCAATTAGATTTTACTTATTTTCAAAAAATAGATCTTTTTTTTTGGGTTAATAATTATGGGTTGGAAAATAGTATAATAATTTGTTCCGGGCGCGTTAATTCTAATTCAACTTTATCGCGTGAATAATAATAATAATAAAAGGATTTTTTTTTTCGTATTTTCATTTTCTCTCGTTTTCTTATAATAATTCCCTAATCGTATTACGATAATATTAATTCATATAATAAAATAA
Source organism: Oehlia diaphana (assembly GCA_003833135.1). Taxonomy (NCBI): domain Eukaryota; kingdom Fungi; phylum Glomeromycota; class Glomeromycetes; order Glomerales; family Glomeraceae; genus Oehlia; species Oehlia diaphana. The sequence goes on along the minus strand of QZLH01000454.1, from coordinate 56,354 downwards.
ATTTCGGCCTGAAATCTAAATATCCAGTTATTTATTTGTGATGCACTTTATATGTATCTCATATAATTAAAATGTCAATCTCTTTATTTTATTTATTTTTTGTTTACTAAAATACGTATGATTCGCGCGTATTATGTATTATAAAATTCTATTTTCTGCTACATTGCTTAGTAACAACATCTTGTAGAAGGAAAGAATTGTCTCCTCCAAGCGACTAATTTATTTTGCGTATGAGCTGGAAAGATGTTTTTTTTTTATTTTTTCTTCTTTGGTGACTCCCATATGGTCCCACCAGGCTGAGTAATGGCATCGGCCACCGGTGGAGTTAAATTAACTGGAAACAAATATTTTCATAATTTTATTCATTTTTTATCTATAATCGATTTAACTAATATCGATTCTAAGGTCATATATTGGCTATCTGACTTCAAAGTAATTTCCAATGTCGTCGCGTTTATTTTTACCTTGTTTTATTTTTTGTTTTATTTTTAAGTATTATCTTTAAGATAAGGAAAAACAAATATTTGAGCATTTTCTGGAATTAGAAAACTGGTTCGAATCAAGTTTGGCTGTTTTATGGTTAGAGATTACTCCCCCCCCTTTTTTAATAACAGATAATATGATTTGAATATTTTTAAAGTCTCTTAATATGCGATTTGTTATTTACAAAATTTCAAGTGGGCGTTTCAAGCATATTAAAATTCACTATTTATAACAAAATATAACATAAACTAATTAAACTTAAATTTTTTATTTCATGAATATCTGTTATGACTAAAATATCTAATAAATTAAATAAAAAAACAAGCCCCTTCCTGATTTTTTGTGTAACGATATCATTGTAATTTATTTCGAAATGTGTCAGTGATGTTTCCGTAAAAAAAAAGGAACATAAAAAAATTTTCGAAAAAAAAATTCTAATAAATACGAGATCTTTTTTTCATTTTTTTTTTTCAATTATAACCGAAATTATAAGAAATGAAATTCAATAAAATTACAATCTTTATTCTTATTGTTCTCATTGTGTTGATTGCTTGTGTTGTAGTTTTTTTAAAAAAATAAAGGCAAATATAAAAGCTTTTTATGGATAAATAAATAAATACGGTATACGCCTCCAATAGAGGACCAGGAGAACCACCAGAACCACCAGTACCACCAGCAGGAGTAGCACCACCATCGGGAGCCGGGAGGTGATGGGAAAGCACCAAAAGCACCCAAAGGTAAAGCACCTAAAGGTGATGTATGATGGAAAAGCACCCAAAGAAGCTGATGATGGAAAAGCACCCAAAATACCCAAAGGTGAAGCACCTAAAGGTAAATAAGCACCTAAAGGAGAGGAATATAAAGCTAAAGGCAAGGCAGTAGGTCCACCAGCAGGAGTCGCTCCACCACCAGTTAGCGTTCTACCAAAAGGAGTAACCCCACCAGATCCAGCACCACCACCACCAGCAGAAACATCATCAATCAGTGCTGTTTCCGTACCACCAACAGGAGCAACAGTTGTATCTGGAAATTCTCTTTGAATCCGAAGTTGGAGTTTCATTTGCTAGATTCCAACTGTACATTAAGCAGCAATTAAGCCATTCATCGATGAACCAGTCTATAGTCATTGTGTTGGTGCTATCTTCGGTTAAATTAGTTAATTAGATTACAATTACATGCACATTAAAAACTATAAAGCCATATTATATTATTATACATGGCGTGTTTAATAATTAACTGTTAATAATAGTGGTGTGACTGGATAAAAAATTTCATATTATTTATATTATTTATACAGAACGATGACATGTGATCAATTTCTATAAGATTTTTTATTGGGTCATTTAGTTCCAAAGCAAGATTAATTGCCAAAGTAAAATCGTGATTTAATTAATTAAAAAATCGATATATGATAATTCTTTAATACCGAAAAAATCAACCATATTTACGTAACAACTTAATTATTAACAAGAAAAATTCCACAAATTGTTTGGGTCGATTTTTTTTATCCGAAATTCCGAATGGTAAATAGTTCACATCTTTACACATACCGTTAATTTGCTGGTTGGGTTATCCGAACATAATCTAGCATTTAATTAATATTCTCAATTGTTAACGGTGACAAAACATGCAATGTTGTACATAATAAAATCTGAAGTTGGCCAGTTAAGTGTTAAACCGATTCTGATCGTCTTATATTCATCTGAATTTGAATTATCATCCCACAATATACAGTATATACTAAAATGTCAAACAATATAATTGCACAGAAACACAAATTTTCTCCTATTTATTTATTTATTTTTGAAAATTACACACCGGCTTCCTATTAGTTTATTAAAATACACATGACACATTCGAAACTCCAATCATAATTTTTACTACACTTTACCTCTCATAGGAGGAGGGAATGTCCTCCATGCGGTTGCATTCATGTACACTTTTTGTCTTTAAAGTTATATACGGTAAATTACAAAAAAATCAGTTCATAAAAATATTGAATAAAATTTATTCTTTCAGTGGCGTTAATTTTGATAACCTTTTATTTACAACAAATATATATATATAAAAACTAATTAAAAATGCGTCGAATAACTTAAATGATCAACAAAAATTTAAATAAAATCTAAAAATAAAATATGAATATTTTTAATATTCATTTGTTGGAACCCGATTTTTTTGTGTAATGATACCATTGTATAATAAATTAATTTAAAACGCACAAGTATAGCTACCAGTTTTTGCCAAAAAGCGTTATTTAACGCCAACTAGTAAATGAAGTGTAACGTTTCAAAAATGTATCCCGGAGATGTTTCCGTAAAAAGGAAATTTGGATATAAACAAATATTCGAAAAAAAAACTAATAAATATGAGACCTTTTTTCTTTTCTTTCCAATTATCTCTTTTCCGTTAACCTTCATCAAATTATAAAATGAAATTTAATAATCGTATCTTCTTTCTTCTTATTGTTCTCACCGTATTGATTGCCTGCGTTGCTGCACAGTAAGTTTTTTTCTAAAGAAAAAAAATTTTAATGACTGAACAGATAAAATAAACTTCTCGTATTGTGATAATAGGTTACCAGGAGAACCAGCACCAGGAGCACCAGGAGCACCAGGAGCACCAGGAGCACCAGCACCAGATGCACCCAAAGATGGAGCACCCAAAGATGGAGCACCTAAAGATGGAGCACCTAAAGAAGGAGCACCCAAAGATGGAGCACCCAAAGATGGAGCACCTAAAGGAGCACCTAAAGAAGGAGCACCTAAAGATGGAGCACCCAAAGATGGAGCACCCAAAGATGGAGCACCCAAAGATGGAGCACCCAAAGATGGAACAGGTAAAGATGGAGCACCTAAAGATGGAACAGGTAAAGTAATTCCACCAGCACCAGCAGCACCAGCAGGACCACCACCGGAAGGAGCAGCACCATCACCAGCGAAAACAGCCGCACCTACTCCAGGTGGAGGAACAGGTACATCAGTTGCTCCTGCAGGAGCATCAGGAAGCGCACCTGCCAAATCAGCAACAGGAGCTGGAAACAGTCTTAAAGCTGAAGTCGGAGTTTCATTCGCAGCTGTAATTCTTGGTGCTATATTTGCTTAAATTAATATAAACCTTTAATATTTCCCCACTACTTGCTTATATACAAAAAAAATTATATATAAATTATTATTATTATTGTATACAATGTTTTAAAAATTAAGAGTGGGAAGTTCTAATTGAAATAAAAGTCGGGAGCTTATTATAAATGTAACTATATTACCTGTACTTTTTACGCGTTTTATGAGAAATTAGTAGAAGAGACGCGAAAGATTTTTTCGATTAAGTTTATTTTTAAAATGAAATTGATACGTAAAAAAAAAAAAATAAATAAAATAAAATTTATTATTACTTTTTGCCTACATGAAAGGAACTTTTGATTGATCTTGATTGATCTTTTCCCTTTATGGATTTATCAGTATATATTTGATGAATCGATTATTTAACAACATAATATATAACAAAGCCACCTTATATATCATACTAAGCCTCCACTGCCTTTTTGCCTTTTTTTTTTCTATCAATCTACATGTTTTTATGACGATAAATAAATATAATCATTAAATGGTAAAATATGTAGTGTTATGTGTAAATTTACAAAAACTGTGCCAAAAGAGTTGTGTCACATAAATAATCTGACTTTTTTTGTAGATTTATTTGTAAACACAATGAGAAAAAATTTCTGAACTTTTATTCGAACCTTTTTTTAGAACAATAATGACATAAATGATCGTTCGATTTAGTTAGTGGGCCATGGAATTTTCATGCAATTTTTTTAAATATTTATATTTAAGTTCCCTTCTCATTTTTAGATTGATTGTGGACTGGGACCATAATTGAACATGGATAGTCGTAATTTAGGGTTGCGATCGACAATCAAACTGTCTAAAATCATGTGATTCAATTGTGTGGAATTGGGGGGTTTTTTTTCTTATAAATAATACTTTTTTTTTAATAAATTCTAAGAATTTTTTAATCACATTTATTATGATTTTAACGCTTTTGATTTTTTCGCTTTGAATAATTAGAACAATTTTTTATGTAGCTCGTTCATTTACAAATTTTGCATAAATCTTTCGACTTGATCATCCCATTCATTCATCAATATGATGATCTAAAAGATTATGTACATATTTACATATTTTTTTTTTTTATGGTATCATTGAAATAATTTGTATACTTTTGTATGAATCATCGAATTTAAAGCCCAAAATGTTTTCAGTTTAGATTCTAAACTGATTATTTTTTTAAAATTACAAATGGGGAGAAAAATCCGGCTTAGTATGAATTAAATGATTTTACATATGTGACTTAGTTTGGCTTAGTTTGGTATTGTATTTGTGACTTTTTTCTTTTATTATATAATAAGAATGGGGCTTTGTGAGAAATCCGGGATCTCACTAATTTTGGTTAAAAAAAAAGAATTCTTTTTTTTTTCTAGGAAAATTCATATTGTTTTCCGATTGATCATTTCGAGTCCGATATACATTAAATTTCTAATTTTGTTTGTAAAGAAAAAAAGTTAATATACAACCAAATGGGAAAATAAAAAGCCTCAAACAAGTTATTTTTAAGATAGCCAAAGGTAATAACCAGATTTGGATTATTTTTTAGTCATCACATCGAGTTATAATTATAAATTACAAAGAGGTAAAATTGTAAGAATTCATTAAAATTTCCGGATATAAAATTACGCAACAATTAAATTTATGACTAAATGTTATGTATTGTTACGTAACAGCACGTAAGTTTTTTTTGAATTTTTAAAATTTATTTAAATAAAAATTAAATTGATGTAAAATTCATAGGTGCGTCTAAACCTGATATAGTTACATTAAATCCTCCACTTTGAAATTCATCATTATGAGCTCATTGATACTTATCGTCTTATCGTTTCCCATTTAATAAATAATTTTGCCCAAATTTTATAATAATTAATTCTAATTATATGATTTATCCAGATTACTTTCTTATCTTTTTGGTCACTTAAAATTAACTGAAGAGGGTGTGCATTTATTTATAGAATAAAAATAATTATATGTATTTATTTATGCAATATTCTGAAAATCATTATACTAAATTTAAAGTTAGAAATCCAATTTATTTTTTTTTAAAAAAAAAATATTACCCTAATCAAATATTTGTATTTTTTTAAGAATAAAACATATATATTTAAAATATTTATTATGGAATAATATTATAATTTAAACAAAAATTGTGTTAATTAGTTAACTTATAAAATTTAAATATTGAATTTTTTAATATTAGAAATTTTTAGGTGTAAATTTACATTTTTAATACAAATTTATATAAATAAATTTTATTTTGTAATAAATTTAAAAAACTATTGCTTATAAAAAAAAATTTTAATAAAATATAATATATTATTGCAAAAAGAAAGGGTTATTAATTATTATTATAAAAGAATTTTTATTATAAACTTTAAAGGAAGCAATGCTTTTTATTTAAAGGAATAATTATAAAAATCAAACCTATAATAAATAATTTGCATCCTATCCATCAGCAAATATAACCTCATAAGTGTTATAATAGAATTTTAAACAAATTTATGCATAAATTATACTTTATTTAATTTTCAAAAAATTGCTTATTTTAAAACTATAGATTTTATTTTTTATTAATTATTTATATAAATATCAAAACTTCTTAATTAAATCAAAAAAAAATTATTTTATAGAAAAATAATAAATTTCATATTATTTATTTTTTATATAAAAATAAAAAATTTATATTTTATAATTTTGATAATTTTATAAATAATATTTTTAAATTTTAAATATACATATATTAATATATAAAAATACTGTATATTTTTTTTTTACAAAATAAAATAATTTATATAAGATTATTAAATTTAAAATTATATAATATTACATTATATATTAAATTTATTATAATTATTATGCCAATTATTTTTTTTTTTTTTACAAAATAATATAGTTTAAATTACTTATTTTTAATTATAAAGTTATAGATTAAGAGTTTTTCATATACTTACTATAAATAAATAAATGATTTATTAATAAAATACATATGGAATTTATTTGAATAACAAAAGGTATAGGATTTCTTTAATAAATGAATTAATAGATATAAATTTGATATATATTTATTAAATTTATTAAAATACTTTTCAAAAGTTAAAATAAATAAATTAGATATTAAAATTTAATAATAAAAGTATTTCAAGGATATTATAACATTTAATAATCAGAATTTAATAATTTAAAACTTATTTAAAAATTTTAAATAAAAGTACATTAATAGCATCAATATTAATTATTTTATTTTTACTAAAATATTTAAATATATTATTTATAATTTAGTATTTATTAGTAATCAGATTTTAATAATTTTTGTACTATTTGAATTATTTTATTAAAAAAAATTTAAAATTTTAAATAATATATTTCATAATTATAATTTTAATAATAATCCACTTTACTAAAAATGGCAAATTTTTTGAAATAATTCTAAAATATTATAAAGTATATTTGATTTTAAAAATACTTTAAATATATTTTAATATATTTATAAAATAATAGTGAAATAAAATAAATGCTAAAATAGTTTTTTGAAAATGAATTTGAAAATCAATGGCAAAACCTTTTTATTAACTTTTTAGCAATGTGAAAATATATTGAACATACTTTTGGTACTGATGTAATTAGCTAGGCTTTATACTATACCTATTGATCTTTTAATACTGAAATCCAATTAATATTATATAATGAAAGTTACAATATATTAATTAAGTGATCTGTTAGAAATTTTACAACATTATTCAAATTGGATACAGAAATTTAGTTATAACTCAATAAAAAAGAACAATTTGAATGGTTAGAAGAACAAAGCTATAAAAATTCAACTATAGAATTACTTAATATCATTAACAGGTTCTTTAAACAGATTGATGTAATTATTAAAAAGTATTTTATATCATGAGTATTGAAGATATAATATGATTAAATGAATGAGAGCTTATCTTATCATATTAAAAGAATTAAGAATTGAAAGATTTACTTAATTATAAGGTATAAATTTGTTATTAGTTAATCATAGTATAGATATATGAGTTGATTTTATTTTTATCTAATATTATAGTTAAATTTTACCAATAAAGAATCTAATTTAATTAAAAAAATCAGCATGGTTGATCAAGAATATAATTCTGATCTGATAGATGAGTCTGGTAGCATTGATCAAGAATATGATTCTGATCTAGAAAAGGTCAGTAATATTGAATTTGCTAAAAATAATTATAAATCTGTATTATTAAATTTGGCTTCTTTAATTATATATATATATTAATTAAGAAAATATTTATGATGTTTAACATGTCTCAACTATTAAATAAAATAAAGAATATTTTGTGATTAGTTATGAAAATGCTAATCATTTGTGCATATGTATGTATTTGTAACAAAAGGAATTATTTGTTGTCATTTTTTTTAGTAATACTTACTTCAAACAAAGCTATATTTCATATTAGTTTTATTTCAAATCGATGGCATATTGATATAACATATGAATCTCAAAAAGAAACTGCAATTATTATTTGCAATAATGTATCAGGAAATAGTAAAATTGTATATTAATGTCAAATTGAAACAAATTATAATATTAAATAAAATTTGTCATATTTAAGTATTTTTAGAGACTGTCAAGAAAAATTTGTCTAATCAAATAAAATATAATTAAGAACTTGGATATGCAAAGAAAATTTTTAAATTTAGCTTTTAAAAATAGCTGTGAAAATGAATTGAATAGACTTTTATAATATTGAATCAAAGATAAGGAAAAAGAAATTTATATTAATTAAGAGAATGAATTAAATAAGAAAACTTTTCAAATATTAGCAATCCTTATAAAATATATACGAAGAATATTTCTAAGAAGCATATAAAGAGTACATTAGAAAAAAAATATTATCATAATGAAAATATGCATACAACCATGTAAACTATTAGGTTTTTTTTTATTTTATTATTAAATAATATTTTTTTATATGACTAATATGCTATTTTACTTCTTAAGAATTAAATTTAGCAAATCTCATGCAATAATAAAGATTACAGCTAATGATATTAAAGCAGTAATATATATTAACTAGTATAATTTTAATATTAATGTTTACTCCCCACCCCTAAGTAAGATTTTATGACCAATTACAACCATTTTACATAGTTTATATTATGTGTAACCTAAGATTTTCTTTTACTTTCCCACCCTCTAAAATATTAGCTAATATATATCATTGCCCTTACTAAAAATAAGGGTCATCTAAAGCAGAAGCAAATCACGTAATTCGATATAATATGAGTGAACTAATTTTTTATATAAATCAAGTTTAACATATATTTAAAAATCATAAAATAAGTGTACCTTAGCCTGCTCTACAAGTTTACTTAAGGTTAAAAAATAGATTTTGAATACTGGTGTTCACTTTATGTATTAGTAAAACTTTTTTGCCAATCACATTTAAAAATGGAAAGACAAAAATGAAAAGTCAAATAAATCGAAAACAGTTTTCAAAACTCATTTGTCATTCTAAGTAAACTTGCAGAGGTCAAAATACACTTAGTATATATGTTTAAAAGGTTGTGTATATATTGCAAAAAAATTATTATTTAGAAAATAAATTTTTTTCAAAGACACGTGATTTGTCTTCACTTTAGACATCCCCTAATAAAAATGGCCAATTTTTTAAAATAATTTTAATATATCAAAATATTTTTATAATACTTTTATTATTATTTGTAATTATATTGTATCTAAGTCTATAAAAATATCTCAAAATAATATCACAATAATTTTTTTAATATATTTATTATTATTTTATTATTATAATTTAATTAACTTTGATATTATTTTGATATTTTAATTTCAAAAATACCTTAAAATATTTTGATATATTTTAAAAATTTTACAAAATAATTGCATAATTGTTTTGAAAGCAGGTCTATAAAAGTATTTCAAAAAATTGGGCATTTTTAGTAAAGTAAACAACTAATGAAACAAAAAATATTACAATTAATGAATATACAAATAATAAATTAGAAAGTTCAACTATCAAACATCTTAATAAAATGTTTGTGTACTAATACGAAATATTAATAAGAATAAAGATAAAATACATACCACTATTACTAAAGATTTATAATAGCAAAATATGTCAGTAAGTATATTCAACTTTTATGTATTTGTTATAAATATATAATATTTAGATTATATAGTAGTATACATGTCAAATAACCAAAAATAAGCAAAAAAAATGGCACAATTTGCATAAACTATTCGCAAATTTATATAAACTATTTGCAAATAGTATAGGTTAATTCGCAAATAGCCAAAAATAGCCAAAAATAGCCAAAAATAGCCACTGCTTTTCACATCATTTTTTTGCAGATTTTAGCATTTCGATCTGTGATAGTTAGGTTAAATAATAGATTATATAGTAGTAAAAAATACAGATAGCAAAAAAGATTTAAAAGGATAGCTAGAGTATAAAAAAGATACCTGATATGTGAAAATAAATAGATTATATGGTGGTAATTAGATTATATTATTTAGATTATATAAAAATAATTAGATTATATTATTAGATTATATGGTGATATTTAAATTTTAGATCATATGGTGGTATCTAAAACTTCGCATATGCCAAGTTGACTTATGAGCTAGCTTAAGCTTTTCAATCTGAGCTGAGTTAAGCCACAATTAAATTAGCCTAGTAGCTTGCAAACCAGCTTGAAAAGTGCTTGAGTTGGTAATATGCTTAGCTCAAAAAGCTCAAGTCAGTAATAGGCTCAGCTTAAAAAGTTCCAACTGGCTTGAGTTATTATACAAAAAAATGTTGTATTATACAAAAAATATTGTAAAAACATTTTTTGTATAATATTCTATTAAAAAAATGTTTTGTAACATTTTTTTAATTTTTTAATAATAAAATATTGTAAAAATGTTTTTTCACTATATTATATTAGAAAAAAATGTTTTGCAACATTTTTTTAAATTCTTTAGTAAAAAAATGTTGCAAAAATGTTTTTTTCACAATATTATATTAGAAAAAAATGTTTTGCAACATTTTTTTAAATTCTTTAGTAAAAAAATGTTGCAAAAATATTTTTTTCACAATATTATATTAGAAAAAAATGTTTTGCAACATTTTTTAATAAAAAAATGTGAAAACTTTTTTTTCATAATATTATTTTAGAAAAAAATGTTTTGCAACATTTTTTTAATTTTTTAATAAAAAAATGTTGCAAATACATTTTTTTATATATTATTTTAAAAAAAATATTTTGCATCATTTTTTTAATTTTTTAAAAAAAAATGATATGAAAATGTTTTTTTATAATATTATATTAAAAAAAATGTTTTACAATATTTTTTTTAATTCTTTAATAAAAAATGTTGCAAAAACATTATTTTTATAATATTATATTAGAAAAAATATTTTGCAACATTTATTTTAATACTTTAATAAAAAATGTTGTGAAATGTTTATCTGAAGATAAAGCTCAAATCTAATTTAGCTTGAGCCATGATTTTTATAGCTCAGCTCGACTTACTTTAGTTTAAGCTAAAATTTTTATGGCTTAGCTTATTCTGGTTCAGGGCAGAATTTTTTTTTTGAGTTGAGTTAAGCCAGACTATAGCTTAGCTTAAGCCAGCTCATGCAGAGTTTTAGTAGTATTCAGATTATATGGTGGTATTTAGATCATATAATACTAATAGTAGTATTCAGATTATATAGTGATAATATAATCTAGAGTAAGTGGGATACCATCATGTAATATAAATTATATTACATGTTGGTATCACATTTATGTATAGAAGCAAAAATTCTTACTATAAGTTCTTATATTTAGAAAAGCAAAATGTCTTCTGATACAGATAATGAAATTATAAACCTTAATTTCTGCCTCTGTAATAAAATTATTTATTTTTCATGAAAAAATTTGCTAAATTTGACCGGTTACCCAGAAAAAAAAATTATTTTTTAAAAATATTTAGTCAATTCTTAGAAGATAATTTAATAAATTTTTTGTTTGGATCACTGGATGGAAAAAAAAAATATTTTTTTTATAATTATAATTGGTCAAAACTAAAATCACATAATTAAATAAAAAAAGTTTTTTATTTTTTTTTAATATTTACATGATTTGTTCAGTCATAAGAAACGAATAATTTTATTTATTTGACCTAATGCAGAAAATAAGAATATAATTTTTACAATCAAGATTAACTATGCTTTAATATTTGTAGGATCTCTAAATAGTATAAACCTATATAATAGTGTAATATAAGAAAAATTAATATATCAAAACTTAAAATATAATAAACAGATTAAAAAAAGAGTCATCTGTATGAAACTAGAAGGTCTATATACAAATGCAAATATCACAGAACTTATGGCTCGTATAATAATTTTGATATAATAAATATAAATGCTGATGTCTGTAAGGTAGAAAATTATTATTAACTTGTTTAACTTGTAGAAAAATATTATATAAGAAATAATTCTTACCTGATATTAAATGGATATGTAATATCTAAAGTTGTGATTCATACAAAAAAAAATAATAGCAGAACATTTCAAATTCTTTCTTCAAAACTTTCTATAAATATACTGGCCCTGTTCATTTCTAGATCAGATCGAATTGATGTTTCTTATATTATTGATTAAAAAAAAATAAAAATACATGCATAACATTAATTAAAAAATTTGTTAAATAATGTATTGAACATTTAGTGTACTTGCTGCATAATAGATCAGTCAACTCAATTAGTCAAAATTAGTATTCACTTCTAATTAATTATTACTAATGTGATGCATACTAGTGACTAACTATATTTATTGTTTATTATAGGTTGAGCTGTACTGACTCAATTATAACTGCAGTTTGATTGATTATTTTTTTTTCCTAACTTGAACAATACTATCTAAAAATAAATAGGGCTACTTTATTTAAATTATTTAGATATATTTATAAAAAAATTTCAATATAAAAATAAAATATGTATTATTTAAAATTTATTAATATTAATATTATTGCTATTTTCAAAATGATGTATGCAGTTAAATTTGAATAAAAAAAAAAAAAACTGAAAACTAAATGAAAACTGAACAAAATATGGACAAAAAATGGATGAAAACTGGGTGAATATTGGTATTTGAATATATAATAACAAATAAACTGCATACATCATTTTAAAAATGATGATAATATGCATATACACCTTTTAATCAAAAATTAAAAATTTCTTATATGAATAATAATTTTATTGCTATTGTGCATGTTTTAACTTTAGCCATTTTGAAATTTTTAATCTAATCAATTTTATATCCTATACAAGCTTTTTTCTTCCTCTTTAGATAACATTTTTACTGTATTTTAGTTTTAGCCTTTTCAATCTAAGCAACTTTACATTTTTTGCAAACTTTATTCTTTAATGTTTTTGCTATTCTATTATTAACATTGTGAAATAAGAATAGAAAATTTTTTTACCATTCATTTCTAATTCAAAGTCCTTTTCTTTTTTTTTGATATCTAATAGATGGAATATTAAATAAATTGATATCAATGAAATATACTATTAATTTATAATAATTTTTATAGTAAATAGAATAAAAATTAGATAGTGGTTTGCTATTTAATGTTGACTGAGTATCAAATAAATAGTAATGTAATAATTCTGATACTTTTAATATTTCAATTAATACTATCTTTACAGAAACTTAACATTTTTAATCAATATAGAATCGATATCGTTAAGTTTATCTTAACGGTATCATTTTGATATCATTTCGATATTATTTTAATATAGATTTAATATTGATACGATATCGAAATAAAGTATTATCATTTCGATATCATTTCAATATTAAATCGACATCAAAATGATATC
>QZLH01000454.1:0-42464 GCA_003833135.1 Oehlia diaphana | reverse complement strand
TTGAACATGAACTCTATTACTTTACAGAAACTTAACATTTTTAATCAATATAGAATCGATATCGTTAAGTTTATCTTAACGGTATCATTTTGATATCATTTCGATATTATTTTAATATAGATTTAATATTGATACGATATCGAAATAAAGTATTATCATTTCGATATCATTTCAATATTAAATCGACATCAAAATGATATCGAAATGATAATTAAAATGATATCGAAATGATATCTTTAAATTAAACTTAAAGATGTTATTTCGATGTCATTTCTATTATTATTTTGATATCATTTTGATGTCGATTTAATATTGAAATGATATCGAAATGATAATACTTTATTTCGATATCGTATCAATATTAAATCTATATTAAAATAATATCGAAATGATATCGAAATGATATCACTTGAAAACTTAAAGTTTCTGTAAAGATCTTATTATTACTGCCATATGATATCAGAATATTTCTTTCATTATTAATTTCATTAGTAGATCTTACAACACCAGGTAAAGGTTTTGTAAAATTAATCAATAATGCATCAGCATCTTCATGATATTCACAAGTTGTGTCATCTTTTATATTATAAATTAATGTAAAAATGGTAATAAATAATGTAGAAATATAAAATATATGTAAGAAAATCAACATATATCAGATTAAATCATTGATTTTAGATATAGGAATTTAATTATTATGCCATTTATTTAAAAATGGCTCCTTTAGATTCTTTATATTTTTCCTTTCAGTTAATGATATTATTATATTTATTTATTTTTTTTTCACTTTAAGTATAGTAGTAGGTTACAATTGTCAAAAGAAAAATACTAATATCAATAACTATATAAAGAAGAATTCTTGAAATTAAAATTTTAATTATTCTATTATGAGGTTGTGACACCCGCCGCTCATAGGATAAAAATTTATTGTATGTTGCCACTGACGTGGTGAGAGTTCTTAAAATAACATCGCTTGGTTAGAACAAAAATTATAACAAAAAAATTAAAATTTCTTACTAGAATTTCAATTTGCGATAGTTTCTCCACATTTTATTTATTAACCAATAATAAAATTATTGTGGCACGTTTTACTTATAAGAAAACGGCAAAAAGAATGTGTTAAGATTTGTTGATGAATTTAATTATTTATTACCTTTATTAAAATTAAAAACTAAAAAAAAAAATTAACTGAACTGTGGAAATCTTATCGAAAACCACTCCTTTTTATAACAATTTAAGAAAACTATTTCTACTATTTTCTATCTTTTTTATATTATCATGTGACTATCTCGTGACTAAACTAAACTAAATTATAAATAAAATTATTCTAAAAATAAATAACTATAAATAATATTGTATAACTATATTCTATCATTTCTTTTAACTATTCCAATTAAATATTATTCCTTCGGTTAAATGTTTACCCATCGGTTAATTATTTATCCGTCGATTAATTTTCAGTTATTACAAGGTCTGTGACCATTAAATTTTTTAAAAACTTTTAATTTCTTCTGGTGTAAAATAAGTTCTTCATGTATATGTATGTTTTTTAGCATGTTCTAATCAGTTAAACATTCATTCTAGAACTAAGCATCAGCTTTGTATATGATTTATTAAATCAGACTATAAGTTCTGTATAAAGTTACTGTATACTATGTATTTATTATTACTCATCACAAAATTTGCCTTATTTAAATATATAACCTTTAAAATTGCATCATTTATCTGTGATTTGTGATCAATTGACTCATTTTTTTGTCAGTCTCAATAGTAGTATTAATACTTTACAATTTAAAAAATGATTAGCATCAGAGTCATGTGATGGTAACATTTTTATTGAGGAACTTTATTTTTTTCTTTTATATAGTATATAAATAAAAGGTCAATAAGATTAATGATATCTGACACTGCATTTTTTATAAGTATATATAATTGACAACTATTTTATATATTCAGAATATTAATGTTGGAACAAATGTAATGTTAAGATGTATTAATATATAGAAATAACATATCAAAATAACATATTTAAGTTAAATTTAATATCATTTCAATATTATTTTGATATTATTCAGTATTATTTTAATGTTATTTTAATATTATTATAATATTATATTAAGTAACATTCAAAGTATATTAAAATAATATTAAAATAATATTAATATAATATTGAAATAATATTATTGTAAATTTTAAGTTTTTGTAAAGTATATTAAAATTTTAATACAAATAAATTTATTATAATCAAAGTCAATTATAATTTATACTAAATACTAAAAAATTATATAATTTTAATTTTAATTTTTAAAAAATAAGCCAATTTGCTAAAAATATAACTTATAATTTATTTTAAAAATTTCTGAAATTCTGATATAATATATAAAGTAATTTTTATCTAATATAAATAAAAGATATTTAAAATTTTTTTTTCTTTATAAATTATATCTTATTAGTATTATAATATAAATAATTATTTATATTTATAACTTATTTTTTTTAATAAATATATAGTAAATTATATAATTTTTGAATTAAAAAAAAATTATTTTAGCAATTTTTTTGTTATATACAGTAATCCCTATAAAAAGTATTTTAATTAAAATATATTTAAAAATAGGGTATTATTAAATCTATTGCAAGTAATTTTATTATACTAGCATTAGTCAATATTAATAGGTAGAAATTAAATATAATTTAAGTATATATTAATTTTTTTTTTATTTACCTTCATAAAGATCACATTTATTAATGGTAATTAGTCTATGTATTCATAAATAGAAATCTCCAAAATATTTCACTTAACCAACTTAATCAGCAAATATTTCTGATGAGTTAAATACTATATATTAATTATAATTTAAGTGCAAATATAATTTTTAGTATATTTTAAATATAAAATAAGAAAATTAAGTATATTTTAAATAGATATTAAGTATAAATACTTTTTATTGAATAATATATATTATAATTAGTTTAATATTAAATAAATAAAAGCTAATAATTATTTCAGATTATATGACTAATATTAAATAATAAGTAATGCATATAAACAATATTTTACTGATGATAAATTACATTTAATTAGTTATTAGTAATAAGATAAGTGACTGATGAATATTATATATAGATTTTCTTTATATTTATATATTATGTAGTAATAGATTATTTATTTATTATATTAAGTGATTTGTAAAAATAAAAAAAAATAAAAGCTAATGAAATCTATTATTTTAAATATATTTATATATTAATTTATAAAACAGTAATTATTTTTTTTTTTAAAAAAAAATTATTTATTTAATTTAAATATCAATATTTTATTAAACTTTACTAGTTGTAACCTGTTACTTTACACTAAAATGGCTGTAATTCTGATTAGAATTATATAATTAGTATATTAAAATTTATTTTTATAAGTAAACTAAATGTAATAAATAATATTTACAGTATATACTGTACAAATTTTTTATTATTATAAAAATTTTTTTTTTTTAAATATAATTTTTTTAGATAATTTCGCGGGTGGTGTTCAAACACGGGTTTTCAAAAGTAAAGTTTCTACGCTGATCATTTAATGTTGGGTAGAATTAAATTTTAACAAAAAAACAAAAAAAAAAAGAATTTGTTAAATAAATCAAAATCGACATTCAAAATCAACTTTGATGCTTCAAGTAAATTTGTAGAACAGCACACATTTTTAAAATTATATTTATTTTAAATTTTTTTTACATAACTCTTTAATAAAGTCACGTAAACATGTATGAACACCCAGTGTAAATTAAGAAATTATATGAATTCAAATATTAGTCATTATTTGATTCCTTTTAATAAAATAAATTGAATAGTATAACAATTATCAAAATCAGATTATTGGATGTTAAAATAATTTATTTTAAATTTTAATACTATTTGTTACTATATAAATTATGTAAATAGTTTAACTTTTGGAAATAAATGGAGTGAGAATTTAGGAAATTAGATTTTTATTTGTGAAGGAAATTTATTTTTTACTATTTTTAATCTAATAAATTCTTGCATGTTCTATAGATTACAAAAATAATATAAATAATTTTTTTGGTTTATCTACTTTTTTTTCAATTTTTTCTTGCATATATGGTTTTTTTTTAATTTTAATAACTAGTAAATTTAATTTTCTTTTTAGTTTTTTTTTATTTTTATAATTCAGTTAATATATCTAATCTTATTCTGTTTTTTATATTTTATCAATCGAGAAAAATAGATTTGAACTTCAAGAATATTATTTCAAGCTCTGTATTGTAACTGTATTATATATAAATTTGCTTCGAAATGAGGGAGAATGAGTTGTTAATTAAGATCATCCATTCTAAAATGTCAAATGAAGTTCCACTAAACTCAAAGTTTGCTTACTATCAAATTGCGGAAATCTAAAGTTACGTTGCCGTCAAAATATGTGTCTCATTGTGACAAGAAATTTCATCCTGTTTCATTGCAAATATGGTAAAGGATTTACAATGGGGAATTCAATTGAATTGGATTTGGATTGAACATTGAATTGGAGGTTATTGTAGATTTGTAATAAAAAAAAAAAAATTGTTAAAAGCGCAGTTAGAATAATAAATGAGTTTTGTACCTTTAATGAGCTTTTACTTATTATAGTATTGCCTTAATTTTATATAGACTTATATATGTAAGTGCAATAGTCTCTAAATCTTGTTCTGGCGCCGCGGGAAGGGTAAGTGGAGAAATTTTCATCTATTCGATGAGATAATGTACTAACTAATACGCTTTACCACATTTGTGTTTCAAGGTTGACGCAATGACACATTTTAAATTGTAAATAGACTGTAGCCAATTATAGCTTTTTTAAAAAAAAAGTGACCAATAATAATGTAATGATCTTTCATCACTATAATAATTTTCCAATCGTCATTCTTTTAATGTACTACTGCCCTTCAAATGGAAATTTTAAATTCTAATGAAATGCAAAAATTAATTAATTAAAGCATAAACAAGAAAATCTATTAGGAAACTTCTATTAATACTTGTAGTATTTATTTTTTAAAGAAAGATAAAGAAAACAATAAACAAATGCACATATACGCATCCTACCTCGTAGTACGAATTAGTTCTTTTGTCTACTAAAAAAACAATCATATGTATGATAAATCATATTCACATATGTAGTAATAGCAGAATTATGGTATGACCAGATATTATTAGTCAATTTCAATAGCAAAAAAATTCATTAGTATTTGTGGATCGTGAATGCATTTTCCAACCGTACAGTACATTTAATATAAATACTTGTTAGATGATTCAAATTGGTTCAATGTGATTCTTTTTTCTCCCTTGTTAAACTTTATTAAAATTAAAATCTATTCGAAAGATGGGAACTGAGGAACGATCAAATTATTTGACATATTACACATTTCGTAAAATAAAATTATATCATTTCTTAATTACGGCATTTATATTATTTTTATTCATAATATCTTATAATAATTATTATGTTAACGATAATGAATATTCTCCGAAAATTCCATTTATTGATAATTCAGTACAGAATATGACATGTCCGCATTATAAAATAGCATTGTTTATTTTTTCACAATTGGAACAAGTTGACAAACGTTTGCTAATGAGGGAAGAATTATTTGGTATCACAGATAATTTAATTCCTTGCATGAAACAAGACACAACTGAAATTTTTTATAGATTCTTGGTAAATAAATCAGAGAAAATTGAAATGAGTGTTCTACATTCGTATACGGCCGAAAAATGGGAGTTTAATGATATTATTGAAATTGATATTCAACATAGTGATGACCTACACCATTATTTACTGGAAAACGTAAGTTTCGATATATGTTTCATTAGTGTCACGTGATAAAATTCATGTGATGTCACTTCATTTCACTAAAATCTAATCCCGCTTTAAATATATTCAGGCTAAATCGTTACAAGAAGAATGTACAACATTTGATCATTTAGTAATAATAGACACATTTACTATGATAAATCTCGAAAAAATTAAAAATAAAATTTCAACACTAGTAACGGATACACAAAAATTGGTTTGGGGGTCATTCAATTCTAACAGAACGGAAAACATGGCAGTAATAATAGGGGCATCAGCAATACAACCAATTCTCGATAATTTGAAATTTAAATTAAACCATACAAGTATTTTATCAAGTCTGTACTTTTATCATAAGAAATATCCAAACAAAAAAATTCCGAGCGATTTGATTTTTATTAATGATCCAATAAGTATAATAGAATGGCCAAATACAATAACTAGTATTGAGTGTGCTGATTGTGTTGTTGCAATTGGTCATATTTATCAAGATGTGGAAATTAAACAAATTAAAAATGAACTTAACATTCCAACAACACTTCCTTGTAATGCTCGCTCTGATCTTAAAATATTCTCAAAGGAGACAGCATCCAAATTAAGACCAAATGTAGCTATAGTAACAAGTAGTTTCTTATATAAAGATAATTGTATGTTAGAAGCTGGATCTCTTTCTGCAAAGAATAAACGGGAATATGCCGAAATGCATGGTTACGCATTCGTGTCTCGTTCAACTGAATTTGCACAACAACTTTATCATGATAGAAGACCAGTTTGGGGTAAAATCGATGCCATAGAAAAACTTTTGCCCTATTATGAATGGTTAATATGGCTTGATATGGACGCTATTTTCGTTAATAGATCTCTTACTGTTGAACGCTTTCTGGAAATGTGCGAAGAAAAAGTTGGCGGAAAGGAAGAGTTTGAAAAAATTAATATTATTGTAGCCAGACCTATTAATGATAAAATGATTAATGCTGGTGTTTTCTTAATTAAAAATTCTGCTTGGACTAGAGATCTTCTTAGACGTGGAATACAACCTAGATATGATTTTTCTTACGCTGGTAGTTTAGAACAGGAAGCCATGCGTGATGCTATTAGACATCCATACTGGAGAAAAAATGTAAGTACTAAGAATTCTTGCATTTGAATTTTGAAGTTTTTATTCTAATTTACTTTACCATAGGTTTTGAATTTGGAATATGATGATCATTCATTAAATACTTTCCCTGATAGATATGTTCGTGGTGATTATATTGTACATTATGCACCTGTAGGTGGTTGTCCTGCAGATCCTGTACTCAGGGGTCTATCAAATGTTAAAGTGTTAGAGGAATTTCCTGATGCTGAAATCCCAATTCCATTTTAAATAGCATATGATTTTTGTTTTAACAATTAGATTGTTAAACAAATAACTTACATCTTAAATTATCAAATAATTTTTTAATAAAGAATCTAATTAGTTTATATAAATATGTAATAATAGAATTAAAATTCAAAATAATTTATATATATTGTTCCAATGGAACTTATGTATTTCAACCAATCAATATTCGAGAAATTAAGAAATTAAACAAGCAACGTTGCTGATCATCGATTAAATATTATATAAGCAATTTTCTGATTTACATAAACGTGATGTAAGAAATGTTGGACAAAGCAAGGACCCGAAAGGTCACTGACCAATATTTAATTCGGGTTTTACAAAAATGGAATAATCTATTAGTGAAATATATTCTGTATAAAAACCGACTTGGAACCTTAATTTTAATCCTTTTCATACCCCGTCCACACGATGGAAAAAATTCCACCTGAAATTTTTTTGGAAATTTGTATTCATTTATATGTTAAAGATCTCTACACATTAACTCTCGTTTGTAAATTGTATCGTAAAATTTTATGGACAAAAGCTGTTTCTATACAAAAAGTTTGGACATGTTCAAGAGTTCTTTCATTTGATCCAATTTTACCTTATCCTTCATTACCACCATCAAAATTTATGAGTGAACAAGAATATATTTGGTTTACTTTGTTAGCTGATAAATGTAGTATTTGTAAAATTAAAATTGAAAAAAAAGATTTGTTTGGTTGTAGATATTGGGAATTCAGTAGATTTTGTTGTAAAGAATGTATCGAAAGAAAAACTGTCAGGTAAGATTTTTTTTTTTTTTTTTGAATAATTCATTATAGCTTAAATGTATTTATACTAATTTAAAAAAATGTATACATTTTTATAAAAAATAATATTTATATGCTTTATAGTATTTCATACATTAAAATGACTATGCCAAATTTACCAAAAGAATTATTAGAATGTTTACCATACCATAAAAGAGATGAAAAACTTTATTGGTCGGATGATTTACATTCAATTAAAACCAAATATTATAGTTTTGAGAATAAACAAGAAAGAGACAATTGGGTTAAAGAGAAAAAAGAAGAGGTTAATGAATTTATGGATGAAATATATAAATATAAATGGCAAGATCAATATGTATATTTCTTTCCTTATGCTTTTAATGTAAATTAAAGAGCTGGTAAAAGGAAAGGTAAGGAAAAAGAATTTTTTGAATAGAGATTTTAATATAGAATATATAACTAGATTAGATTATATTTAGAATTAATTATATTACATATAGATTACTAATTTAATTTTCTTGTATTGATTTTTTAAATAATATTTATTTATAAATAAGTTGATATCAACTTATTATATTGATTATTGAAAATTGTGTTGTTTATTAAAGTTTATAATACATTGAAATAAATTTTATTAAAGGTAAGCTATACAAAGAAAGACTTTATAATATTTCTTTTAATTGACCTTATTTTATTGGTTAGTATTCTTGAGAGAGATGTATATTTAAACCACCATTTCAATATTTCAATGTTTATAAGTAAATAAAGATATTTATGATTTTATTATTGAGATTTATCAATAATATGCAGAAAATAATAATAAATTATTTATTGTATCTAATTACAATTTTGGTTTAGTTCTTGCAATAGTTGCAGTTATTAAACCTATTTTTTTCAAAAAAAAAAAAAAAGAAAGAAAGAAAGAGAGAAAAAATTTAGTTTAAGATGAGGGTAAAAAAAATATATTAATATTTACCTGCTGGGTCAGCTACAGGATAGTAAATATCAGTGTCTTTTCCAGTATTTTTTAATCCAAATCTATCAAGATCATAAGTAAAATAATGCTTATTTGGTAATTCATAATGAATAGAACTAAGTTGTTGAAATTTTTCTAAAGCAATTTTAGCCATAAGATATAAAGTTGCTTGCACCGAAGGACTATTGTGTGTAGCAAAAGTATCTAAAGTAATTTGTCTAATTGAATCAAAAATATCGTCAAAAGGAATTTGTGAAACCAAAGATATATTAGAAATGTTATAAGTCCAAGTTGCATCTACACTGGTTGAAAAGATACGGTCATTAGTCTCTTGAAGAGTTGTATCTATACATAGGAGAAAAAAATAAGATAAAAGGATTTTATACAAAGAGATATAAAGATATTCAACTTAACATTTATCTCTCAAGAATCCGTAGAATGCTGAACCGGTAGTTTTTAACACCAACATATCCTTAAGGCCTGACTTAATTTCAATAGTCACATCATTTGGTCCACCTTTCTTTGTAATAACGACTTTAGTGTTTCGAGTTTCCTCACCATCTCTTAAAAAAGAATGATCATGTAATTTTCCATTAACAAGCATTCTTGTCCACTTATGTTTACTTATCCAAACATTAGCTTTGGATACATGTGAATAAGTTGAAATAAAATGTTGTCCAATTTCTGTGGCAAAAACTTCAATACGATTAACATTAGAAGATTGTTTAGCAAGAATATAAATAGTATTTTTCATCGTATCCGTTGCGACAATGAGCGAATTATCAGCTTTTGTATAAGAGTCGGCAAAGTCGCCTTCTAAAAGAACACGAATCTATTTAAACAAAAAGTATTATTATATTTAACTTGCTTAAAACACCTAATACAACTAAATAATTTATGCATTACCGTAAGTTCTACAATTTCATGCCATTTGCCCGTACGCATAACCTTAACTAATCTAACTTGATCTTTTCCATAACTTTGTTCTTTAAGAAACACTCCAGACATATCGGTAAACTTAAATCAACCCAAAATCAACTCGTAAACTGTGATAAATGATGATCCTTACCAAACATTATCACATGATAATTTATTTATTTATCAATCAATTTAAATTGACGAATGTCCTTGATTTTAAAATTATAATGTCTTCACACTATCCCTCGTATCCCAGAAGATATTCACCAGACAATGAGAGCAGGAAACATAGTAGATATTCACCAGACGATGAGGGTAGGAAACGTCGCAACAGATATTCTGACGAAGAAGACAGGAAACGTCATTATAGATATTCTGACGAAGAGGAGGACAGAAAACTACGTAATAAATATTCTGTAGAAGAGGATAAGAGGCATCGTAGTAGATATTCTGAAGAAGAGGGTAGTAGACACCGTAATAGATCCTCTGACGAAGAGCAAGAGAGAAAATATCGAAATGAATATTCTGACGAGGAGGACAGAAGACATCGTAATAGATATTCTGACGAGGAGGACAAAAGACATCGTAATAGATTTTCTGACGAGGAGGACAGAAGACATCGTAATAGATATTCTGACGAGGAGGACAAAAGGCATCGTAATAGATATTCTGACGAGGAGGACAGAAGACATCGTAATAGATATTCCGATGAAGAGGACAGAAGACATCGTGATAGATATTCTGACGAAGAGGGCAAAAGACATCGTGATAGATACTCTGACGAGGAGGACAGAAGACATCGTGATAGATATTCTGATGAGGAGGACAGAAGACATCGTGATAGATATTCTGATGAGGGGGGGAGAGGACGCAATAGATCATCCAAAAGAAGATATTCATCCGAGGAAGAAAAGGAAAGGAAGCATCGTAGATCATCTGAGGAGAGGGAGGAAAAGAGACATCACAAATCAAACGAGGAAGAAGAGGAAAGGAAACGAAAAAAAAAATCAAAAAAAGCGAAAAAAGAATCGAAGAAACACAAAAGAGTATGTAATTATGGGTAGCTATTATTAAATTTGTTAATTTTTTATATTTGATTTTTATGATCTATATCCCAATTTATAATTAATTAACTGTCTTTATAGGAACATAAAGCAGATCAATTTTCATATATAGATTTGTCGATTTATTCAAACAGCGACAATCCATTTAATGACGCTAATTTAGGAGAAAAATTCGAATGGACTAAAAAGAAAGATCGCGAGAAGAAATTGGGATTAACTCCTGAGGAGATTTTACGTCAAGAACAACAACGTCGTGAAGAAACACAGGTTGAAACCTTTTCGAATCCATTAAGAATTTTACATATTATCGGTTTTTTTTATTTCATTATTTACATATCTTTGTTATTAATAGCTCGAACTTGAAAAATTGAAAAAGAGGAGAATAGAACGTGAAATAGAACAGCAACTAAGAGATGAAGAACTTGTAATTGTTTAGCTCTCGCTTGTTCATTTATGTTCTTTAATATTGTTTAACAAAATTATAATTTATAGTCACGGATGCAACGTGAGGCTGAAATCGCATCTATGGGCGATTGGGCAGCTAAAGAAGATGAAGTAAAATTTGATTCAATTTATCTGCGAAAAACATTCATTTAATTGATTACTAAATATTTTTTTCTCTATCCACTAGTTTCATCTTCAACAAGCAAAGCGCCGCGCAGAAATTCGTATCAAGGAAAGTCGAGCAAAACCAATAGACATTCTTGCTATCAACCTGCGATTGGCTGATGAAAATGAAGATGTGGATGAAGCTTTGGAAATTGATATAGACGAGCCTTACACTATTTTTGAGGTAGATATAATCACGAATGTAAAATTGGAAAATTCACAATTTAACATAATTTTATGATCATAGAATTTAAATTTACAAGAGGTTGAAGAATTACATCAAGACATTCAGAAATATTTAAGCCTTGAGAAAAATCCGAATAATCTCGATTTCTGGAGAGTAAGTATTATTACTACAATGATTTATAGGCCTTTTTTATTTGGATTGTATCTAAAAAATTTTTTTTCGCTACATAGGCAATGATTGTAGTATGTGATAACAAGCTTTCTGAACTTCAAGCAGAAGAAAAAAATCTTACTGGCAATGTTACCGCCGTTGTTAAAGATGACATTAATAAGTTGTTGGCTGGTAAAACTTATGAACAATTAAACAAACTGCAGAGTCAAATTCAACAAAAGTTATCTGGACAAGAAGCTGTGGAAGTTGAATACTGGGAACAGCAATTAAAAACTATAACTGTTTGGAAAGCAAAGGCTAAGTTAAAAGCAATGCATGAAATTGTGTTGCAAAAAAGATTGGAGCAACTAAGGAGAAAACAGAGACAGGAGGCTATAAAAGTACAAGAAGAATTAGAAACAGCACTCGCATCACATAGTGTGCAGATTAAAGCAGAAGGGCAAGGGACTATTGACAATGATGCAATAGAGGAAGAGGATTATTCTTTGATTGAGGAATATGATAAATCAATGAGCCCAAGACCTTTTGACAAATTACCCAGAGAAGATAAACAATGTGAAATTGTTGATCTTGGCGAAGATATGAAATCATTGGTAAGTTAATTTTAAATGATGAAAATTTATAAAACTTTTAATACTTTGCTTATTTTAATTTTATTTAAAGAGAGAAAAACGTAAAGAGGTTCTTCGTAATCAATTTATTCCTATGAAAGTTCAGCAAAAGAAACCTACCGTGGAGGAGGAGGAAGAGTCATTAGTAAGTGTAATTCGAGGTTTATTTTGCTACTTTATATATTATTGGTTTTCTAAATTATTTTGATATATAGGTTTCAAAAGTATTGTACGAGCGAGAGGCTGCTAAAGATTTGGATGAAGATGAAGCTATATTTAATATAGAGGAAGAATTAGCTAAAACGGTGAATTTCAACTTTATATAATCAATTTTTAAACCAGCCTTTAAATTTACTTATTAAGTAATTTATTTAGACATACTTATGGCAAGATAAATATCGTCCAAGGAAACCACGATATTTCAATCGGGTTCATACAGGATACGAATGGAATAAATATAACCAAACTCATTACGATAGCGATAATCCACCTCCAAAAGTTGTTCAAGGATATAAATTTAATATATTTTATCCGGATTTAATTGATAAATCAAAAGCACCAACATATAAAATTGAAAGAGAACCTGGAAACAATGATACAGTCTTGATCAGATTTATGGCAGGACCTCCTTATGAAGTATGTATGAAGTTTATTTTTAATGTTGACAGCTTAGATATTTTAAAAACTTGTCTTCTATCATTTAGGATATTGCTTTTCGTATTGTTAATCGTGAATGGGAATATTCTCACAAAAAAGGCTTTAAATCAAGTTTTGATCGTGGAGTTTTACAGCTACATTTCCATTTTAAACGTCATTATTACCGTCGTTGAGTAATAAAGCCGAAAGAATTATTATATTCAGATCAGAGAAACCATTGATAATATTTTCAGTATCTCTTGAATATTATGCTATTTTTTTTTTATAAATTAATGTATTTCATAAGAATAAAAAAAATTTTCTAATAATAGTACATTCATAATTTAATGCAAATTTCGGAATATCACAAGAAAATTGTTAAATGTGAAGCTAAATTTATTTGAACAATCAATAGCTTAGAAATTTATCTAGTACTGATTCTTCTTTCGATCGTTTTGCCAGCGATTGCTACATTGTATAGATGTTACACTGATCAGTATTAAATAGTGAATGTTACTAAATATGTTTGATGAGTAATATGCGGGTGATTAATAA
The DNA here is from genome assembly GCA_003833135.1 of Oehlia diaphana. Taxonomy (NCBI): domain Eukaryota; kingdom Fungi; phylum Glomeromycota; class Glomeromycetes; order Glomerales; family Glomeraceae; genus Oehlia; species Oehlia diaphana. Next base: position 28,762 of record QZLH01000454.1, on the reverse strand, counting down.
ATTAATTTCTGTATTATATATAAATAATATAATAAACGATTATCCCATAATTTCAAAATTTCTAGTGTATAATATTGTACAATTCTAATGTTTCTTAAGCTAAGTAGCCTGTAGCCATTCTTGCATAATCGATAATTACAATCTCGTACACTAACACAATGGTAAATCCTCAATTACCAGAAGGCACACCTATAAATTTTGTTAAAAAGTTAGCAAAGTATATATAATAAATGAATAGACTAATATAAGACCTAAGATTACCATCCGATATAGCATTGACACAGATTCTCAACTGAAATTGCTTGTTGAATTAATTTTTCAACCTGTGAAGGCACATCTAATACTTGATTTGGTTTAAAATCTTTGCCTACAATTAATTATTAATGAGAATTACTATTTATAATTATTTTAAGATATAAATTCTTTTAGCCCAGTCCTAACCTGTTAACTTATTTGAAATACGATTAATTATATCACGGGCACGACGATTGCTTGAACCTGCTACTGCATGCATGTTTTCGCCATCTTATAAAGTAAAATAGCATTAATAAGTAACAATTAAATAGTAATAAAGATAAAGTAAACAAAGATCACCTTGTCTTGGACTCGGATTAGCCATAATTCTCCAATTTATTAAAGGATCATGTACGAAAGCCTCAAGAACAGCCATTAAACTTTCCTTGTTCTTTCGTAATACACTCATCACGGCTTCACATGTAGTACGGAAATTCCCTTCTATACCACTTACTTCCATTGCATTAACTAACATGCGCGTTAAACGGAATGGAATTTTTTCTGGATATTTTTCACGAGTCATCGCAACCTATGATAGAAAAGGATTTAGTAATATAACAATAAACATTTAGCAGTATCTTATATACATGTTAATTTACCTCGAAACAATCACCAAAATCAATATGCACAATCTTCCCTGTATAACGATCAAGCATGATATTTGATGGATGTCTATCTCCCAATCCAAGAATATAGCCAACCATTGACATTAGTGCTAAGGATCGAGTATAATTAGTACGTCGCTCCAACCATGCCTCAGAGTTTTTACTCTTAAGCCATAAAACTTTATATAGATCTTGGCCTGTTGTATTAGCTAGGGCAAATTCGAACACTTCCACTTTTTCAATTATAGTGCATTGATCATAATCGGGTGCCATCTGCATACGATGTTATAATTTGTATTATAAAAATAAAATAAAATTGAACAAACTAACTTAACTAACATACCTGTAGCATTAAACGATGTTCTATATTAAGGAGGATTTTTTTGCTCTCACGATAATCGCGAATTAGAGCGTGAAGAGTGTCACAATTTGGTACCCATCCTAAAAGACCGATGTTAGGTGTGAGAGGAGTAACAGTATATCTTTGAATGTGTAAATGTCTCTTAAATGTCTCAGAGTCTACGGAGAGGAGAGTATTAACCAAGCCGAATAATTGCATTACACGTTCGTCTTGTCGTAAATCTTCGTGACCTATTAATATAATAAAGTATTATAAATAATTATTCGTAGGTAATTATCAATAAATAACCAATAAATAACACGACTATTACCTTTTAACAAGAATTGATATTCTTTGCCATCATTACCAATCAAATTTAGTTTTCTAGGGCGCTGTTTGGAAGAAATAATATTTACTGTAGATATAAAGCTTGCTATTTTGGTTACAGGTTCTCCGCTTTTGTATGTACCTAAAAATAATTCGGAAATTTATAAATAAAAAAAATTTTGTAAATTTTTATAAAAAATTATAAAACAACCTGGAACTGCTAGTTCTAAATCTCTCGCTGCGAGTAATTTTGGAGAAACATATTGAAGTTCAAGAGTAGTAATAGTTCCCACTTGTGCAGTTATTTTTTTAAACATCTAATTTTTGTGTTATAAATGAGTAATATAAGTTATAAATATTTAGTGAAGATAAAGGAAAAATAAAAAAAAATCTCTTACCTCGTGATATATTTGCCAGGCTTGAGATAAGAAAGTCATATCTCCCGTTTGCTTGTATTTCTTACACCATCCACCAGCTTCTTGAAGTTCCCTTCCATATGCTTGTACAAAAGCTACTTCTCGCAAAGTTTCAGGACCACGATCAAGGCGTTCCTGCAATTCATCCAATATATTGAACATAGCTTCGAAGTTACGTTCAATAAAGAATAGACGAGAGGCTTCTTCCAGATTTTCCATCCATATTTCATGCCATAGAATCGCAACACGAATAAGTTCTTGACTAACGAGTAAAGCCTAGGAAGTTTGATGGCATTGATTGTTATGGAGAATGGCATTATTATGTAAATAATGATGATAAACATATAAATACCTGATCGACGAGAACAGCACTATGTGCACGTAGTTTATCCATAACTGATTCAGCAGCGGTTTGTCGATAAGAACTCGGAGATTTAGAAGCGACAGTAAGAGGATAAATCAAAGCCTGAGGATGCTCCTTTCCGACCTCGGCTAGCAAATCGTGAATAAGACGGCGCACTTGTTGATTTGGAGCGTGAATGCGTGCAATAAGCTGCCAAATTTGTTTATATGATTATGAAAAAATATTATTAAAATAAAGATATAAATAAAAGATAACATTTATTGCATGAGCAAACCTGTGGAATAACTTCAAGCCATGTATCAATATTGACATTACTGAATCCTTCTTTAATAGCATTGCATACTTCTTCTTGATAGCCATATTTGAACCAAAGAGTAAGCAACCGCAAAGTATCTTGTAAACAATTACCCCTTGAAAGAGCGATTGATTTAAAGAAACCTACAAAAATGAATTAAAGTTTAGTAACAAAATTCACAGAAAGGCTTTAAATGATTACATTTGAACGATTATTTATACCTTGAACAGATGGTACTACATAACGTAACACTTCTTGATGAATATCCCCGTTAACTTCTTCAGTGACTGCAATATTTTGATCGGCCGGCGTATTATTTTCGGTAGAGTTAGATTTCTCATAAAAAGAAATGACCTCAAAATTTGCGAGGGCCCATGCATGCCAAGCTTTATACCATTCTTTATCATATTGTGTTGCGAGTAAATATGATTGCAAGATATCTGGAATAGTTTCCTAAAAATTTTGCAATTCAGATATTAAGTAAATAATTAAATAAAATGTTCAATTTTTAAACATACTCTATCCCAATCATCCTGTAAAACTTTCTGCCATTCTCCTTTCTTAAGGCAACAGCGTGCGAGTAAACCAGTGTTGCCGACTCGGTGATGATCATTAGACATTCTTGTCGTGAAGTCACGTAAATAGCCTAAAGCTTCTTCACGAACTCCACTAGCCCACATCCATTTTAAGTGTGCGTAGACAACTTGCGGTGAAGCTCTCGCAAGAATCTATACTCAAAAGATAATTACAATATAGCGAACAAAATCAAAAAAAAATTAAATTTCGTTATATAATTAATACCGATGAATGAATAACTTCCAATTTTTGATCGCCAACTAAAAGTTGTCTTAATGTTTTTTCCGCTAACTCAAGACGATCGCTCTTACGGCATAAATTAGCGAATTTAATCCACATTTCCATATTTTCCTTTGGTGAAATTACTAATGTGCGAACTTTGAGAATTTGTTGCCAAACATCCACGTTACGTTGGCACCCTTTAAGCCTATAATAATTTTATTTATGAACATTAACAAAATAATTCAACGTTACCAATACGAGCTTTTTTGTCCTCGTTACTAAAATTATCCAACTGCTTCTTAAAATAAACATATCTACCTCTTCATCCAAGTTTTTCGGATGGTTGCCTGGCGATCAGGCTGATCTGCATATTGTTTGTATGTTATTATTTCTTCTAATTCCGCTAACATTTGAACACGAACTACAACACTAATGAAAATTACAAATTAGATTAAGTGATTATGTATATTAATCAAAAAATTCACATTATGTCGTGTCTGTTGGTACTTACTTGTAGGCTCGATTATAACTTTCTCCAACAAGAGCTGTCAATTCTGTGTCTAATAAATCTCGAGTTTTATCAATGTGACGAACAGCCTCGGAATATTGATTCTTATGTAAAGCAATAATAGCTTGATAGAATGGTCTATAATAGTTATCGGGCTTAATATTTTCAATGTAATCTTCCATTAAACTCCACTGGCCTAAAGACCATGCACCAGCAGCTGCGAAAGTAGCCATTGACTTGCGATTTGTAATATCCGATTCGGGCCATTTTTTTTGAACAAGTTCGGAAAGCCCATCCCAATTACCCAGTGAGTGTAAGCAACGCATCACACCAAGAGTTGCTTCAAAATCATTTGGATCATCAGTTCGCCTTTTTTCATATGCTGTCAAAGCATCCTCCCAACGATTCAACTTTTCGTACCAATTTTCTTTTAATTGCAAATCCTGTAAATTTGGATTCTGTTGTGCATGTGTAAGTATACCTATGGCAGCATCTGGTAATTGTAGTTGATTATTGATTTGAATCAATTTTTCAATTGTTTCTGTGGACGCTTCACTTATAAATTCCAATTCCTTATAGTGAAGGGCTTTAGCATAAGCATGACAGTTTTCTGCGTGATTACCAAGTGTTTTTATGTCAATAGGAAGAGGTTTATCATAATGTTCCATAAATTCAGCCAAATTTAAAATGGTCGAAACAATTTCTGCAGGAATATTTGGTGCTCTCAATGCAGACATTAAAGAACTTACTAATTCATCCTAGAAAAGTTTGAAGACAATCAATAATAGTAACCCTACCGAATGCGGTATAAATTAATTACAAATTAAAATGTTGATTTTAGGTTACCTTATATTGATAGTATAATTCAGACCAACAAGATATGAATCCTGCATTAAATAGTTCTCTCGCAAGTTGATGATAAACGCCAGCTAAACTTGCACACGCTCTAAGAGCATGTGATGGAGATTCTTTAAGTAATTCCACACTTAGTCTACGTATCCATTCATGCCAATCATCTTTAGTAGATCTTTGAGAACATTCCCATGCATTTTTCAAATGCTGCTGGTTGACTGGCAATTTTTTAGCATTTGTTTCTGCTGCGGGCGTTTCTTCTACTCCTGTTTCATTAAATCTTCTACCGAAATAATAATAATATATATATGTAAATATGTAAAATAATTATATTTCGTGTATTTTCATATTTATTTATAATATACCTTTCTTCGCTTCCAAATTCTTGCGGTAATGGTTCTCCTTTAAGAAGTTTCGAAACCAGAATCTCATAATCATTATTTTGTATACGATGTTTCAGAATTACCTTATACGAGAATTAATTAGATGATTAAATAAAATTTAAGCAAAAAAGCGTTAAAAATATAAGAAAATATTTTTTTACTTTATTTATCATTGGAATAAATATAGCATAGTCCGATCCGAGTTGAAAAACAAGAGCGCAAAGCGTTTCCATTGCAGCTATCCTCAAATCACCATATGGAAGTGCTAACACACGAGCTAATGGATGAATTATTCTAGATGCATGATCCGAAAAATTAACTTTTTTAGACATTGAACCAATAGTTTGAACTGCTGCTTTGCGAAGTTGAAGTGGTACATCTGGCTTCTCAAAAAGCTTGACAACAACAGGGATAACAAGATGCATATATTCTTCAATATTTGTACCAAATACTACAAGAGCATGCAATACTTTAAGAGTTGGCTGACGCTTTTCACTCTTATCTTGGTCAAATATTTGTAACATTATAGGCAACAACACTGGCAAATGATTTTTAAATTCACCATCAAGAGCCTTGGCAATTTCTTCAACAAGGTTAATAATTGTTATCTGAATTGTGGAACTTGGATTCCAGAAATTCTCAACCAAAGCAAAAATATCGGAAAGATAATTCCTGATGTGTTGTTGAACAATAGAAACCAGGATACCTAATTGCTGGAAATAGAATTCAAGCATGCCGGAGGGGCACGTACGCATCACTCCTAAGAACGCAGGTGTAATCTATTAAAAAATTTTTTAAAATGTTATTAATATAAACATAAACATGAATTATAATAATAATGAAAACCTACCTGTGGTAAGAAGGGAACACATTTCAAGCTTAATGTTTTGAAAATATACATTACAGCTTCAATAACAGCGGTGTGATGGGCATTTAATGAAGAATCTCGAAGAATTTTCATTAATGCATTAATAACTACGGTTGGATAGTAATCTTCTGAAGAAGGCCCTAAACCTATCATTAAAAGTGTCACATCTGTATTTGTTGTTTTAGGATCCGATAACGAATCTTCGGATGAAGCAATCGTTATCTAAATAGTATGTAAGTCGATTAATAAAGTATAGAAGTATTTATAAATTAATACAATTGATTATAGGCAATATATTAATACCTTATGACGATAAGGATCTAATGCTCCGAGAATTCCCACTAATTTAACAGTTTCGCGTCTGATGGAAGGTGACTGTTCAGTCTTTAAAATGTTGATTAGAATAGAAAGTAATTGAGGATATTTTTGATATGGCTCAATTACAAAACCGGTGTTGCTTGTAAGTTGTCCCAAAGTTTTAAGTGCAGCGTCTCGTTTTACAGTTGAACTTTGATCTTGGAGAGCATCAATTATCAAAGGCATCAAATTATCCAAATATGGTGTTAAATCTTCACCTCCAACACGCGCTAACTCACCAAGTGCAGCTAATACACTTGATGCTACAGCAGGGTTTGGATCACGAGATCTCGGTAAAAGGGCCTTTAATATCGATTCTACATAAGGTTTTATTAACCTTTGTGAAGCCGAGACTAAAAGACTCAACAATCGTGCACTTTCTTCTTTATTACGGCTATAAAGTAAAAAAATAATTATAACAGATTACAATAAAATAAATAATATTAGAAAAGATGTATAAATGATTTTTTATTCTCACCTCACGCTGGAATATTCTAGCTCCGTAAGAAGCTGAATGAGCGTTTTACGTAATGATGGCATTACGTATGCTGGATTATGGGAAGCAAGACGACCTATAATGGTAATTGTAATTTCTCGAATAGTAAAAATTTCATCATTCAAAGCAAGGAACAACGATCGAATATTTTCAGCTTGTGCCAAGTGTTTATCAAATCTCTCATTGAGATTTTTCAACACAGTTTCTCTAATATTCGGATCTGATTAACAAAGAAATATTAAAAAAAAAATAAAAAAAAATATTATTTAATTCAAAATAATCAATTTTCTTTAAATACCAGGATCTGCAACACCAACTGTTAAAAGCTTTTCCAATACTTCATTAACTACTAAAATAGCGTGATTGCTAGTTTGGTCCAGTATTGGATCTCGAGCAAATAACTGACAGCAAGTCAATGCAGCTGCTTCTCGTACTCCATGGTTATCTTGCTCAAGATACCGAACTACACAATCTCTTACAAACTCATTTAAAATGTGGCCTTCAAAATTGAAACTTCCGAGTGTCTTAAGAGCTAATGTTACCGTCTCTACATCTTTCATTTCTGATATATCAGTTTTAAGGTGACGTCTTAAGTCAGGTCCTTCGGATGCAGGCGATCCGGGGGCACGAAATGTTTGTCCGCTAAGAATTGTAGATAACATATTCAGAAGACGTTCTATTTAATTGTAAAACAATAATATTTTAATAATAAGAATAGAAAGAACATAATCATAATAATAAAAAATTTGGAATAAAACCTTGAATATTCGGTAACAAAGGAGGAATAAATACGGCCAGCTCCATTAAAGCTTGTCGCAATGGTTCACTTAACCCACATGCAAACATTAAATCCAACAGTTCATGCATATGCATGGTAAGTGCCTGACCAACAGCACGCGCCAACATCCCAATACATTGAAATAATGGAGCTTCGTTACCGCCGCGGTTTCGTGCTTTAGGTGTAAGCCCTTCCTTAATATTGCTTAATATGCCATCTAAATATGGACCTATATTACTACCTACGGCTATAGCCACTTGTCCTATAGCAATAAAGGCTATTTTACAATATTATTACTTAGTTAAATTCCAAAATAGGGACATCCTTATTGAATAAATCATACGTACATATAGATCTGTCTCTATCTTTTTTGAGTTGTGCTAATAAATATAGCATGCATTTGTGAACATATGTAGCGACAAATTCCTTGTTGTCAAATTCTGCAAGAACCGGTATTAAAGAAATCACAGTTCTCCGAATAAGACCATCACGATGATCTTTATAGCGAAGCACAGTTTCACACACATTCTTATACCTTTCATGCATAAACTAGTAATTAAAATTTGCGGAAAAAAATCAATAAACTTAATTAACTGTAAGAGAAGTATTAGTTTAGAAAAGTAACGAACCGATTTTGCATGATGTAATAATTCTCGATATGCTAATAGTGCCCCATGTATTTGATCAGCATTACCGGGCTTTAAATTTCTTGATGCTTCATCATATATTTTTGTATACCATTGAATCCTCATTGAACTTTCACGCTCATATACAATTTTCAAACATGCACTTAAAGTCTCTGCAGAAGCCTCTCGAATTATCTGTTTTTGATCTCGTAATCCAACCCATATATTTTCCAAAATTGATGATACATAAGTATATATTAAAGTTGGCGCGTTTTGCGCTAATTCTCGTAATACAAGGGCAGCAGCATACCGACGCGATTCATTTCGGTCACCTTAAATAAATATTATTTTAATATTATATACGTTACATAAATTCGATCGATTCGTCTCCTACCTTGCAAATACTCCAAAGCTGTATTTACTTCTCGCGACACAAATATAGCTGTTACGGCACCACTTGGCGCAGCCAGCTTGCCTAATGCTTTAGATGCTAAAATCATTATTTGTTGATCTCCGCTTGGAAGAACCATTTTCAAGTAATTCGTAAAACGGGAAAGAGTTGTCGTTTCGATATTATTATTTATCAACGAGTCTGGGAGAAAATAATTATAGTTCCATGAAAAACTTTCAAGTCACTAAACAGATTAATTACCAAAAACTTTTACATACCAATTGCAAGAATGCCACCAATTTTGTCTGGAGTATCTCCCTGCATCAATTCAAAAATTCGCTTATTGGCTTCATTTAATAAATTAGGTTGTCCTTCGACCTATTTTCAAAAAACATGTTTATTTATCAAAAATCGTGCTCGATAAATAAATAAATAAAAGTCTAAATTATATGGTTACCAAAAGTCGAAGCTCCAAAGCCGCTTTTTGTTGAACAGCCTTGTCTCTGTAAAAGGCGATTTAAACAATTTAGATCAAATTAATCGTGCCTTATTATAGAACAAATATGTCTTACTTGTTTTTAAGTCGATTGATTATATCGTCCATAGTAATAAATATTAATTGATTCTAAGTATTGACGATTATTTAAAGAGTAGATTTTTAAAAATTAGATCGGCGTAACTGATAGTTAAAATTAAATCATGTGCATTGAAATATTCATGACTTAAAGACACATGATTTTTTTTATCACTTACTAGGTTACAAAAATATTCAGAAAATACTCTTTGTGGGAAGGAAATATTTCATTCATTTTTCTATTATAAAACATTATGGGTTTATGTTTATCTGCTGAAGAAAAAGAATCGCGGTTACGGAGTTATCAAATTGATAAACAGATTGAAGAAGATAGCCGGAGATTCAAGAAAGAATGTAAAATTCTCCTGCTAGGTATATAACTCATCTTTGCTTGCCTCGTTGGAAACTCGACGCAAGCAAAAGAAATAAATTTTCTTCTAACTACTGATTAAGAGTTAGAGGAAGGTTGCAACAATTAGTTAATTAGTTTTCTCAGTCGGTTTTTTCGGGGCAAACCGTAGCATTTACTTGCGCATTGTCATTTACAGGGTCAGGAGAATCGGGGAAGTCAACGATAGTTAAACAGATGAAAATAATACATCAAAATGGTTATACAAAAGAAGAATTGGCACTTTACCGGATAACAGTTTATAAAAACCTTATTGACTCAGCACAAGCCATTATTTTTGCAATGAAGAAATTTCGAAAAGAGCCTCGAAGGCCCGAAAACAGAGTGAGTAATTTATGAAATAAATGTCAAAAAATGTATCATGTTAAATCCAACATTATTACTGATTTGTTTTTTTTTTTATTTTAGGCTTTTGCTGATAAAATTTTGGATTATTATGTTGAATCCGACCCAGCGTTTCAACTAAGTCAAGAAATAGTTGAAGCAATTGATTCTGTATGGCATGATCCAATAATAACAGAAATTTTGGATCAACAAAGCCATTTTTATTTGATGGATTCAGCACCTTAGTTAGTATATGCTATATATGATTATACGAAACTATTAGATAAGTTCATCAGAATTGGGCATTTACTTACATTTTTTAATTGCTTTGATAATTGTGCGATTATAGCTTCTTTGCTGAAGTAAGGCGGATTGGAGCTCATGGTTATATTCCAGTTGAAGCGGATGTTTTGCGCGCAAGAACCAAAACTACAGGAATATCAGAAACAAGATTTAATATGGGTCAACTGAGCATACAGTACGTTTATTAAAAAAAAAAAATAAATAAATAAATAATATATGTGGAGCGAAACAACTTCTTATCAATATTTTCCTTAATTATTGAACGAATACTTTATTTAGTATGTTTGATGTAGGAGGCCAAAGATCAGAGCGAAAAAAATGGATTCATTGTTTTGAAGCCGTTACATCAATTATCTTTTGTGTGGCATTAAGCGAATATGACCAAGTTTTGTTAGAAGAATCAGGCCAGGTGTTATTATTATTATAAATTAATTTTATATTTTTTTTTACGAATTTATTAATTTATTAACAATTATTGATATTTTTTTTTTTTTTCCACTATTAGAATCGTATGGCAGAAAGTCTCATATTATTTGAATCAGTTATTAATAGTAGATGGTTTTTGAGAACTTCAATTATTTTATTTCTTAACAAAATTGACTTGTTCAGAGCAAAACTACCGAGGGTACCTCTTGAACAATATTTTCCCGAATATTCCGGTAATTCATTTATTTCGTATAATTTAATTCTGTTTCTCCATTATTAAATTATAAGTCTCTCTTGTTTAGGGGGTGCTGATGTAAATAAAGCCGCAAAGTATATATTATGGCGATTCACACAAACCAATCGAGCTCGACTCAATATATATCCACAGTGAGTAACATTTTCACAATTATTTGATCATTTAATTGTACAGGAATTAGTTATATTTGACTTTTTATCTGTATTTGAAATTTATGATAGTCTCACACAGGCTACTGATACATCGAATGTAAGTAAAAGTCATTAAGTGGTTTTTATACTGTTATATTTATTATGATACTAAAGTTTTTTTTTTATAAATTCTACTAATTTTATTATTTAAAGATACGGTTAGTTATAATGGTTTTTTTGTTTTCTCACTCTAATAGTTAAATTATATATTAAATTTCTTTATACTTTTTTAGACTTGTTTTTGCGGCCGTAAAAGAGACAATTTTGCAGAATGCATTGCGAGATAGTGGTATCCTATGATGGATGGAAATAAATAATTGTATTTTTTTTTTGCACTTGCATTTGCATTTTCCTTTTTTTATTTTGTAATATGATATATTTGTATATTGCACATTTAATTTGCGGGATGGTGGTGGCATTAATAAAGCCGTTGGCTATTTTAATGATCATGGCATTTTATTTTATAAAAGTAAATGCAAATGATCTGAAATACCTGAGACAATATAAAACATAAATATGTTAGATATTTGTTAATAATTCTATTTATTAGTAACAAATAGGATTTATAACAGATATCCATAATTGATTCTAAATTAAATTAGCAATGTTTATTTTAATTATATAAATATTTCAGTAGTAATTCTCGAACTGAAATTCTTTGTAATTATATTTACCTTAATAATTATTATAAAATTTTTGTAATACATTTTTCAAATAAAATTTTTCGCTTTATTTAATTATAATAAATAAATTAAAAATTAATATGATTCGAAGCAAATTACAAATTTAAAAGTCGGAAAATAATTAACATTTTTTTGTACTAAGGATCTCCAAAAGTGCTAACCGAGATTAGAAAATACTCTTAATACACACTACACACGTGTATATGTTTTTTTAGAGGGAGTTCACATAAATTCCGAATGGATTTTTTTTTTTGACGAGAACTCGCAATTCTACGTAAAAAGTTGAATTATTAATTTATTATATTTATTATCCGTAAAATATATTTTATATTTCATCAATTAAATTATAAAATATTATAATTTATTAGTTTTCCATTTTCAATTTTTTCATATTTTAAAAAAGTTTCACGTTCTGTAAGTAATGGAGAGTAACAGTAATGGCCGTTCACGTCCAGTAAGTTTACCTAAAGCTCCAAAGAAAGGTGGAAATATGTTGCTTCCTAAGGTAGTTCAGACTCGTAAACTTGTAAGCCAAATATTAAATGACCTAAAAAAAAGGAAAAAACCTCCTTCTCCTTTTCAAAATATGGTTAATCAAGCTGATTCATTTCATGAAGTTAATACAAATCCAAATCTGCAAAATTTTTTTAATACCGATGATACTTGCGATTTATTAAGTCAACTTAGAGATGTATTGATAGTTTGTTCGATGAATGGAATTTACTTTGGAGATAGGTAATCCTTTTTTGACGTGATGCATTTTTATCTTTGACGTGATAGTTGCGTGATTGTGATTATTTACTAGGTTAAAATTTAATTTTATTAGAATGTCTGCCACGCCACCTGAGTCTCCGTATACTTCACGAGACCCTTCACCAAATCGATCTCGTTCGCCATCGCCATCACGATCTAAACGCGATTTATCAAACCGAAACAAAAGTTCTGGCATACTAGAACGCATTTTAGAAGTTTTATATGATATTGTTCAAAATGATTGTCGATATAAAGTTATTACTCCAAGACCATCTCGCCCACCTAATGCATTACAATCAATAGTACTTGATGTCGCTCATTTACTGGTTAATCAAAATCCATATTCGCCGGGTTGGTTGTATGAATTGGGGATGGCAATGATGCCAGGATTTAATATTTTTAATGATGTTTTACGTGCGAAGCTATTGATATTTTATGCTGATTCCTTAATTCCACAATTGATTGCTTGTCAAAGCGATACGAGTGATGATATAATTGTCACCTCATCTTTGCGTCGTGGGAAGTCCAATGGAAAGATCACTACGAATGGCAGGTTTTAACGAATCTAAAACTGAGTTTTATTCAATATTTACTCATATTAAAATTATTTATTCTTGTAGAATTTGAAAATTCATCATACATAAACATAACCATAAACTCGGATGATCCAATACCACCCGGTAATTTACCAGATTCAGAACATTTGCCTAATTCTAATGTTGATAGATCTGATGATGAATATAGTTTTAATCGTAGACAAAGCGCGGCTAGAAAGTTATCAAGGAGACTTTCTATTTCATATACTGGAGATCTTGACATTGATGCTTATTATGTTGATTCAATGTTTACTCCTTTATTGTATTCGATTATACAATTTATTTCAGTTGAGGATTCTCCTTTGGATACATTATATCAGATGCATCGGACTATCGGAATTATGATTCTATGTAAACCAGACCTCTATAATGATGTTATAGAAATCATGGCACATGGTGATACAATGAGTCGTAATCGGGCTGTAAACATTCTATTTTATTTTTGGAGAAATAGTACAGGGCATCCTTCAGTTGGAGAAGCACTGCCAAACGTGGGATATATGCATGATTTGTCTGTTAAGGAGAAACTAAATGATACATCAATAAAAAATTCAAAAAGAGCTTCATTGTCTGTTATAAAAGATGTTCATCTCCACCAGTTTTTACCGCACATTTTCCTTAACACTCGAAACGGTAAAGAAAATAAACACGCTTCCCTTACTGTTACAAAACATGCTTCTATAGTAGATATGCATGGTCAATTTATACCTACTGAACATCCAAATGCGTGTGTTCAATGTTTTAAGCCAATATCTGGTTTTGGTTTACGGTGTGGTGGTTGTAAGCTAAATGTTCATTTTACTTGTTATAATTTAGCTGATGGAGAGTTTTTGACAGAGTATTCAGTGGAATCAGGAGAACACAAATTGTATAAATTGTCGACTCCAAGATATTGTGATATAACTTACGGTCAAAGAGAGGTTATCTGTAATGATTCTTTGAAAAACATTGATTATCAGACTGCCATTATTTCAAAGACTGTTTCTGGGCACTCTTTTCGCCTTGTGAACCTTTTTACTTTAGTATTATGTATGGTGTGTCGCATGCCTTTATGGGGCGTGATGCATCAAGGCTATCGATGTGGATCTTGTAATAAGTTTATACATTCTCGATGCATGAAATCAAACGAATCGGAAGAACAATTTGCTTGCCATTCTCCATCCATGAGTGAAGGTGATGCATTGATTGAGCATGAAATGCTTCGACTTAGTTTTAAAACTTATTACGAAAATATCTTGATACCTGAAGAAAGTATATCCTCTTATAGTTTTGAAGAATTATCCATAATGATGACAACATTACAAATGCAAGAAAACATATTAAATAATGGAATTATAGCAGGATGTTTGATTATAAAACAAAAATATCATAATCCTCTTTTTCCACGATCAAAGCAATTCGATAAATTTGAATTACAAGAGTTTTCGGAACTTTACCAATCATACCTTGAGGGAAGAAAATCGCCATTATCAGTAATATCAAATGAATATTGGGAAGGTATTAGTAAAGAACCTCCTTTGTGGATAATTTCTTGTGAGGATTATCTTGCACATTTAGCATCCATAATTAAAACTTCATATGATTCGGAACCAGGATTTATAGATAGTCATTTAAGTGTTTATACTGCAGCTACGTTAACAATACCTTCTCCAGATGATTCTAACAATCCTGCCGGGATTATAACTATAAAGGAAATGATGAAGTGGTTGCAAAAAAACTTTGGATTTCATAATTCTTATACTTCAAAGATCTTATTACAACAAATGGTTAACTATGGATTTTTAGAACGAATTGATGGTCATCCCATATTATTTTGTGACGAATCCGTAGGGGAAATTTTGGATCATGATTGCACTTTTCCTTTACCATTTGCGATTGAATGTTCTCCAACCGTAGAGTCTTTAATAACTGCAATTACTGCGTGTTTATCTGATATTAACATTTCCATAAACGAATGTGGATTATTATTGATGACAAAACGTTGTTGGCCAGATTCTTTTCTATCAAGATACATATTGGAGAGATTAATCTATGCTGTGATTGAATGGGTATGCAGTGAAGATGATAAATTACTTATAATTGCTCGTGAGTATACTCCATCTCAGCTCAAACTTCCTGGAGTTCGTGATGAGATGGAGAATAAAAGAAATGGAGCAAATCAAAGACAACAATCGGCGATGCCAAGTGTTGCTGGGGGTGGTGCTTATATTGTTTGTCGTAAAATGTTGAAAGAAAAATATATAATAAATTGGATGTCTGCAATTCATGATATGAATCAAGGATTGTTTTGTGACATAGTTTTCGATCAAATAGAAATGTTGTATGAAAATAAAAGTGAGCAGGATGTAATAACGGTATGTATAAAGAATTACTGCTATAAAATGATCTTCCCATCTTATTGAATCATATTATATAATTTATAGGAAACTGAATTTCAGAGCCATGATCGTATATTAAAGTGTATGATTAGATTATGGCACGCAGGTTTACTTTTCTCTGCCTTTAAAGATATGATTGCACGATGGTTAGATGATGTTTATCATATCATGAAGCATCAATCTAATGTATGATATTCTTTTTTCTTTTTCATTTACTATAGTGATTCTAACAAAATTATTTTATATTTTAGATTTTTGTGGAATTGAAAACCTTATATAAAATATTTAATGCATCAAAATCATCAACTTATCGATATAGCACTACAGATCAAATATTGTTGTCGACTGAGAATAATAACAGCGATGTCACAGATCCAATTTCTTTAGTTACACAGCTTTTCAAAGAAGGAGATGCTGTTGAATTAACTCGAGCATTACAGTGGATGGAAGTGATGGTTCGTACTGGGTAAGTATTATTTATCCTTTATTCATTTATCCGATTTAATTCTAATTGGATAAATTTTTTTTTGTAGCATTGGTCTTCCAGGTTCAATATTTTCCGATTTCCTTCCACTTTTAGCCAACCTTTCACCATCAATCGAACAATACACTACATTTATGGAGGTTATGTGGTATCAAGTTATGAATGGTCTTGGACATCTACTCGTGCGAAGTAACATCCAAAGCATTATATCAGATGTCAATGAAGCGGCTTTTGAAATGATCAAAAAGATAAACGAAGAAGGATATGGTGCAGAAATTGCAAGGTTTAAATATTATGATTTTTCATATTTTTGTATGTCATTTGCATTTATTTACATTATTTACTAAATTTAAAGTGCAAGATCCTTTGTCAAAATTACAATTGTATTGGCTTTATACTCTTACAATTGCCCATTGGAAATGATATATAATGTTGGAATATTTGATTCATTACCTGAAAAGCCAATTAATTTAAGGTGGATTTCAAATATTTTTTTTTAGTTATATATTTCTAGCTTGATCGAAACTTAATGTACATTGATTAATAGCCACCCAAAAAGATTGTCTAATTTTAAGGACTCGACTCAAGGCTCTAATCTTACTGCTGATGACCCTTTAATTCAATGCTTGTTGATGTATGCTAAATTTGACAAACTAGGAGTTCGTGGAGACATAGTAAAAGGATTTTGGAAGTTTATCACATCTGCAGGTCTAATTTTCAATAAGAATGAATTTGTCAATAGTTGTATTCCTGAACTTCTTCCAAGGTAAATATGTATTTTAGTAAAGTACAATTAATATTGAAGTTTATTAATTTTATAAAATGTTGATATAGTGTATGGAAGGAATTATCTCCCTTACATGATACATCATCAGATATAACTTTGTCATTATTGATGAAAATTGTTTGGGCAGATTCAAGATTCTTTCTTGCTTCAGTCAGTAAAGTATTTGAACATTCTGATTGGGAAGTTAGGTAACAGTTTTATTAAAATTATATTATATATATTTTGAATACTATTATTTTAGTTAATTTTAAAATTTTAATTTAAAGATTTGATGGTCTTGATAACTTGTATGGATTATTCTCTAAGTTGGATGAAAAACATGATATACAAGTAAGTGGAGTTTTTGCCTATCTAGGACCAATATTTAGCTATTTAGTCGGATGTTTATGGGACGAAGAGGTAGGTTCCTTTTTTTTTGTTTAATATACATGAATTTTAAAATTCCATTTTTTTTTTTAAAAAAAAAGAATAAATAGTTAATTAAATAAATAAAATGTTTTTTTTTTTGTTCTCATTTGTAGGAATATGTTAGAACAAAAGCTATTACTTATATAAGATCAATGCAGCCACAGCACGTGCGTTTAGCTTTTAAATGCTGGGAAGGATATTTCAAAACTGCAAATGTTCGTGAAAAAACGCTATTGTGTAAATTAATGATTAAATTGAATGCAAAATTTCCAGATTGGGAAGGTTCGAGTTATTCATGTAGTTGTCCAATGAATTATTTTTTACGATAATATTTACCTGAAACTTTTTTTACTCACTAAAGTTATTGAGTGGAATACACTATTAGATGCTTTAACTCAAAATGATGAGAATGAACAAGTTTCCACTTCCGATATTTTGGTATGAAAATTAAACTATTGTTTTAAAAATTCATAATTAATATAATTAATACTATTTATTATTACTTAGGAAAGCTATATGAGACCAGATAGTATTTTGGTAATTGGGTTGAAACAAATTCAGGACGGTGGAAATTCTACTCCAGGACAAAGAGTTGCAGAATCGCAAAATCTGAGGGTAATTAATATGCATTAGTTATTCAGATAAATTAATAAATCATTAGATTTATTTATCATTTGTTAATTTTTTTTTAGGTTATAGTGTTAACACTTGCACTGCAAATGTTAGCAAATGGTATTGAAGTAACTCAAGATCAAATCATTAAATTAAAGCATTTGGTGTTAATTCATTTAGGATTTAAAAATTCTAAATTGGAAATAGTTAATGGAAAGTCAAATGTATCAATCGGAGATTTTGAATATATACCTGATGATTTTGCACAAAATATGATTATTACATCATGTTTGGGAAATCTTAAAAGAGTACTGGATACGCCGATTTACTTAAAGTCATCAAACAATATTTTAGAAGATACAAGATTATCAGCGGAACAGGAAGAAGAATTAGCAGGTGGTGTTTTTGTAGATGTCGTATTAGCATTATTTAATTCTTCGGTAGACATGTCAACTCTAAGCCATCTTATGCTTAAGAATTGGATTGAGTTACTACTTATGATTGTTTATAAGGTAAAATATTTGTGATTTAGCAATTTGTATTTTTGATAATTATACTCTTAAGTTTTAATAATATTTTTTTTTATTATAGCATAAGATTGAGGATAAACGCAATAGACAATTAGAAGAAAACTTGGTAAACGCTATGAGAAAAGCTTCTGAATTATTATCTAAAGATGTAACAGAAGAAAATAAACAACTTATCATAGAAGTTTCTACCACATTATTAAAAAGGGCACCTATGTTAACGGTCAATATTTTGGGAAAATATATTATTACGTTGGGAAAATTATTGACAAAGCTAAGAAATGATTCATCAAGTTCTTTGGTTATGAGCGCAAAAATATTTTTACGAACAGCGTTCATAAGTTTTGCAAGGAATGGATTGTTTGTTCTAATTTTTAAGGTATTCAATTATTATGATAATGATAGTGTTAAAAAAAAAAAAAGTATTTTTTTAATTTGAATTTTATTTCTAAGAATCAAACAGTTGCGGATGAAACAAATACCGAACTAGACATGTTTAGAGTATTACGTGATATAATAAGAGATGAAGTTATTCCAACACATGATGAAAATATTGAACCGACTTATCTTTGTGTTGAACCAATAAGAGACGTTATAAATCAATTATTTAAGTTCACAAATCGTAAAATTGTATCTACCGTATTACATAACTTGAATAAATATGTAGAATTAGTTTACTCAAAACCATATAGTGAACAATTAATGATAGGTAAGTGAATAATTAAAAATAAATAAATTTAATAAATTTTCAAAGAAATAATTTATTTTCTTTTGTTTCTTTATTTAGATTTAGGATCATTTTTAATAAAGTTGAGTAAATATACGACTGAATGGAAAAGTGTCGATTGGGATGTTAATCCTGTACTTAATATGATTTCCATTGTATTAAAGAACAATCCGCTTCATGCGAAGGTATTTGTTTTATTTATTTATTTATTTACTTATCTTTTAAAAAAAAGATATTTTCAATTTTACCTTATTTGTATTTTCAAATAGCATTTGATTCACCCTGTAAGGAATTTCCTGAAACATGTAATTAATAAATGTGGACCTACTATAGAATCATTTGTAAAATTATTGGCAGCTTATAGCGCAATAAGTGAAGTAGTTTCACCATCTGATCAAAGTAATGCTTTTGGTGAAGTAATACTTGAAGAAATAAAAATATTTTATAGAGGAGCAAGGAATAGATTGAATAGAGATACGTTGATAATATTATTACAGGTATTTAAAAAGGGCATATAATACTATATATATATATTTTTTTTAAATATTATATAAATAATTTTTTTTATAGCTTGTATTATGGGACATGCAACCATCAACGTATCCATGGTTTAGAAGCATTGAACAAAGAATTAAAGTTAATTCGTCAAGTCAACAACGAAGGCCTTTTTTTTCAAATGTATCGGAATATCTATTTGAGGATTGCACAAATTTTTTGGAAAATCCTCCTATAACGAAACAGTACTCGAAAAAAGATTTTAAAGTCGGAGTATGTGCAAGTCAATTAGCTGTTGCTATGTGTAGTGAAAAATATGATCTATTGACAAAGATATTTTTATGGCAAAAGGTATTAAATTATTATTTTTTTTTTTTTTAAAAAAAAAAATTAAAAATGTTTTAGACAATTTGAACTTAAATATTTATTTATTTTTACTATAGTCGACAGATTCTAGGCGCACAATACGATTATTAAATTGGATATTATTAGGGATTTTAAAAGCAGATTCATCAACAGGATTAGTTACAACAATATTTGATTTTCAAGATAACATTACAGATTTATTATCACTTGCACTTAAACAACCATTTAATGAAGTAATAGCAGGAGATGTGAATTATCTTTATACACATTCAGGGGAATTAGCTTATCAATCATTTGTTTTAGTAAAAATTTGGACAGTGCTTTGCTTACAAACTTCAAAACCACAAGAAAATAAAATTAGCGAAGCACCTAAATTGCATCAAAGATTAGCTAACAATATAACTATGGCTGAAAGAAGATTTTGGAATTCTATTTGGCCTAGTATTAGGAAACAATTAATTAGCGTTACTGAAGATAAAGATGTTTTGGTAAGGAAATATAAATAAGCACTTATTATTATTATATTTCAAATAAGATTTCATTATTTTTTTGTGTTTTTTCAGCCTAATGGAGTTCCTTATTGGGAAATGTTTATGGACTTGATAACATTTCTACATTTAATTGGAAGTGATATTGTTATGTTGTATTCTCAGGAATGGTGTACACTTTTGGATAGTCTTATTAATAAGGTAAGCGTATAAAAAAAAATTTCAATTATCTATTTTTAAAACGATTTTTCATTATTTTCTTCATACAGAATGAAGAAGTAACGGAATTCCATCATAAGATAAGACAAGCAAGATCGATGTTTGATGATCCACCATTAAAGATGCAACAGGATATGTTAATTACTCAATTATTTGTGGAAATGAGAGAGGCTATGAGATTGTATTTCGAGATAAATAATAGCAATGTTGGTGGTAGATTATTTCCTTACTATTAATAATAATAATTAATTATTTACGTAATTATGTAATTTTATTAACTTAATTAATAAAAGTATTAAAAAAAAAATGTGTCGAAACTTACTATATATCGTCTAATCAAATGTGTGAAAATATATTTTTTTTTTATTAATAATTTTTTTGTCATATAAATTATTTTAGTAAATGTACTGTTTGGTAAGTGATTAAAAATCGTAGTGAACATAAACTTTCACAAATTGACCCTTTTTATACAGTACATGGAGACCGTCGTGCGGCAAAAGAAAGAGATTTTGATATTGTACGACTCAATTTCCCTGATGTATTTATCACATGATTCTAGAAAATCTGGCATAATCCCTTATGATTAATAGAGCATTAATATTGATTTTTCTGAATCTCACTTGTTTGATTGTAGAGGTACTTCTTTCTCGTTAAACAATAAAAGGAAAATAAACAATAGGCGAAGTATCGTCTGTAATCGACCGCTTCTATCTGAAAGAGAGAAGTTTCAATCTCACTCATTATTCCCTTTTAATAAGGCGAAAAAAAAGATTCCAGAAATTAATGTAATAGATAAAGATTTTCGAGATGGTAAAAAAGTAATAGAATTGCTCGAATTATTTTATGAAAATGATACTGAAGAATTACCAAAACCAGAACGTGATAATAGTCGAGTTCATTATATACAAAATGTTAATAACATTATAGTTTTACAAAGCATCTCATTTCTACTGACATTTAATGATAAAGATGGTTATAGCCATAATAAATTCTTTCATTATGTCATATGAATTGAGATCATTACATAATAAACATCGAAACTTGAATATTTTTTACAAGAGCTATAATTTAGGTTTCATCTATACTGCCATCTTACATATAGGTGAAGAAACTTGAACGAAAAACAATCAAGCTTGGCTTTATAAATCCGCAAAAAAAGGACTTTTTACAAAAAATGATCAGCTTCCAAATGGATCTTGGTATAAAATCACGAGATAAATATCGGATATGTATTTTTTTTTTTTAAAAAAAAAATAAACAAGTGATATTTCTACTGCGGATTATTAAATTTTTTCTTATGACGTTCATTAATTGATGGTTTGTCACTAAAAGACTACCCTTTAACAAGCCCACTATCACCAAAATTTACATTTTTTTGTAATTCGGTTGGATTACAGAGATAGCCATGATAGTTTTACAAAGAAAGATGCAATTCATCTGTTTGTGATAATTCTATGAATATATTCGTACTTAGATTCGTTTCAATTTTTCCTTAAATTCATCTACATTAAGATAGCATGTGTGTAAGTGAAAAATAAATACTTCGCTTTTATTGCTTTTATTGCTTTTATTGAACTTTTCAGTTCCTGCTTCTCTATTGATATACTCAATTGTTCAGAATCGCTAAATTCTTATTTTGGATTTTTCATTAAATCGAGCCATTCTTTAGCTAGTTTGGGTAATCGGTTTTAATAATAGTTTTTATTGTTTTTTAATTAGGGTTTGTTAACCAATTTATTAATAAATCGTAAGTTATAACATATGTTTTATACTCTTGTATTTCAAATACATGTTTTTATGTGATAGTTGAGAGATCATTCTGGCTTGAAATCAGGTTTTGTATATTGGTAAAGATGTACTAGTTTGAATTGTTGGCTGGTTCGAGTTTTTTTTTTTGAAATCATTTTAGTTTATAATCGAGAGCACAGAACTGATAAACGGTAATAATTCTTATAATACTATTTTTAAAATGATAACCAAATTTTTTTATTAAATAAAAACTATTATTATTAAAATTTATTATACCGCAGTACTTATTCTTTTATTTGCAATTTTGAAAAAATCTATGGAGAAAGGTTAAGAAATCTATTCTATGTAAATAAGGCTAAACGCTTCAATATACTCGAAACACGTAAAAAAAAAATGCCAAAAAAATATTACATATTCAAATTACAAGAATAAAAATCAAAAAAAATCCTCAAATCCTAAATCCATATTTATACCATAATAAACCATTCGGTAGTCGGTCCTATCACCTCACACATATAATTATTACTCTTTGGTTATATCAAAAAGTCTTGAAAAGTTTATAATATTTATATTTGTATTTTCTTCGAAATATGAAAGAAATTAACCATGAATGCTCATTCGTTCATCATCTATCCATTGCGCCTTTCTCAACTTCAAAAAAATCAAGCTTTTTTTCATACCTAAATTACGAAATACAGAATTCTGACATTATATAATAAAATCATAAAACAACTACTGTAAATTTCGATTGACACATGTTTAAGATCTCGATCGCGAACCACAAAATCTAAATTCCGATATTTTATCAAATTAATATATAATATTATGTAATTTATCTTCCGAAATTTTGTATTCTGGAATTTTGAATATGTAGACATTTTTTTTTTACAAGTTGTTTCTTGATTGTAATTTACTAAAGTTTTTTATTACTAAAATATTAACCATGACCATCATAATATCATATGATCGGTATACTGCGGATACTAGATTAATTAATATTGAAATTTATCTGATATACGCAGTCGCAGTGTACGCATCATATACAGTACATTCTATAAGACAATTTTAAATCAACCTATTTACTTAAAATCCTCTTTAAATAAAAAAAAAAAATTTTTTTTTTTTTTTTTTTTGTAAATCTTTCTTATACGATACGCCCATGACACATTGAAAATGCGTAGCGCGTAAAAAAATGCATTATTAATTCGTTCTTTATTAGTTAGATCTGGATTGTATGAATTTTTATATTAAGTATAAATTATTTAATAATTAGGATGTTGTGAGTGTATAATTAGTTACCATCATTCATTAATATAGACGAAAATTACATTCCATAGATTAACACTAAAACGGGTTTTGATATTTGAATTCCCTTATGTCATATTTATGAAGATTCTTCCCTTAAATATGATGGTATAATTTGATTTGAAAGTCTGGTATTCCTGAAAATTATCCGTCTAAAGTTGCGTGCTTATATCTAATGATATAAGTTACATATTAATTACCATGCTGTAATTGCTGTATGTAGATTAAGTAAAATATTACTTAGGGACTTATAATTGTTGCTTTCAATGCTTTCAATGCTTTCAATGAAAAAAAAGATTATCATGGATACTTCCTCTTCCAATTATTCCTCCTCGTATTCCTCTTCAGTCTCCTCCTCTTCCCCATCATCGTCATCATCATCATCTTGCTGGTCCTCGCGTCCTCTTGAAGCTCGTTCGTACGGCAACATCTTAGGACCAGAATAACCTACTATAATGATCGATACTGCAATATATGCATAACTGTTGTATACCTGATGAATCTTAACATAATACAATGATAAAAGAAAGTTTAATAAAAATATGATACTAATAATACGTCGCGTAAAATAAGATCTTGAAATAGATCAACGAACAATATCTTTCAAAACGTCTTGCCGCCTTGATAGATGAAACTGAGATTTTAATATTCGAAAAATGTTTGAATATGATTCGAATTCGTTTCGCTTTTTCATGTAAATAAAATTTTTTATTTCAATACAAATTATTTTGTTCATTAAAGAATCACCAATTATATAATACCTAATAATAGGATTACACAATTACATGACACATGATACATTCGAATTAATGTTTGGAAAACCCGGTGAAAGCTATTCGAAGCTAACCAGTGTACTGTATATTATGAGTAAGTGATAATGTGATAAATCAATTGTTCAAACTCTGATATTTCAAATTGCTGTAGAAAAATTTTTTATCCCAAATGAAACATGTGACATGATATGCTGTACGTTTGATGATTAGAGTTAAATATCAATAATTACCGAATTAACATTAGTCTATGTACTGTACATAAACTTATTAACTTACTTTGGCGTCTCATAAATAAATGTAAACAATATAACCAATCTGATCACATATATGTTGTAATCCAAATAACGACCATTTCCTAAATCAAACATATTATCTGAAACATATTTTAACCCTACAAACTAATTCCCTAACAGATAGGGGTTTTGGTCTGGGGCATAAAGTTCGTTCCCAAGTTGAATTATGACATAATAAACATAATGGCAAACTTAAGTAGATTACGAATTCCCTAAACTAATTAAGTTTGTGACTGGGGCATAGGAGCATAAGGATCGGTTTAAGTTGGTCTTCGATTTGGGTTCATTAATAAATTTACCTTATGGGTATAAATTTACCTTAAGAGTTTGTTTTGCTTTTGTAAGTTATGAATGGGATTTTTTTGAGACTTATTGAGGAAAAATCCTTTTTAAGAATTATCTTTGAGAGAATCAATCACCTGTGAGAATTATATTTGTTACTTTGTATGCAAGAATTGATAAAATACTCGAACTATCCTAAAAATAGATTCATATATATTGAAAGAATTTTTCCTTGAGAAAATTATCATTGAGATAATTATCTTTAAGAAAATTAACTGAGAGAATTAATAATGCTTGTGAGAATTATATTTGTAAGCATCTTTTGTTTAATATATTTTATATATCGTATATCACGGCCCATAGATACCCGGATACAATTTTCAATTTTAAATTTTTTATAATATATGTATAGCAGTGATGTGCATTGAAAGATTTGGAAGCTAATTGGAATCTTCAATTCCAAGCCTTTCCAATTCCAATAAAAATAGTCATTAGTATTTATAGAATTCTGTTTAAATATACAGTACATGTATTCTATTTTAGATATTTATTTCTTCGTAAGAATTCATATTTTGTAAGAATATTGTTTAATATATTTATATTTATTTTTTTTGTAATTTGTAAGAATATTATTTAACATATTTTATATATTTATTCTTTTGTAAGAATATTGTTTAACATATTTTATATAATTATTCTTTTGTAAGATATTGTTTAATAGATTTTATATAATTATTTTTAAAAAATTCTTTCTCGCTTTTTTTTTTATTCGCGGTTCTTGCATGAATCATTACCCGGAAGATCATGGTGAAGAATTCTTTGTTTTCTTTGTATTCATTAAATCTTTGAAACATATCCTTAAAAATACCATCCATGCATTAAGAGTTAGTAAAAAAGTGTTATTTACATTACATGTGAAGGCTGTGAAGACTGTGAAGGCTGTGAAGAATATGAAGACTGTGAAGAATATGAAGATGTGAAGAATATGAAGCCTGTGAAGAATATGAAGATTGTGAAGAATATGAAGATTGTGAAGAATATGAACTG
The DNA here is from genome assembly GCA_003833135.1 of Oehlia diaphana. NCBI lineage: Eukaryota > Fungi > Glomeromycota > Glomeromycetes > Glomerales > Glomeraceae > Oehlia > Oehlia diaphana. Next base: position 2,609 of record QZLH01000454.1, on the reverse strand, counting down.
TGAAGAATATGAAGACTGTGAAGAATATGAAGATTGTGAAGAATATGAAGATTATGAAAGATTATTGAAACAAAATAAAAAATTATAAATTTTTTTTTTTTTTTTTTTTTTTCACATTTTTCACATCTTTCACATCTTTTAAAATTTTATCAAAATATTTGAATATTTTGTGATAAAAAAAAATAATTACCAATGAATGATTAAAATTTTTTTTTTTTTTTTTTTAGATGAATCAATGGCGTTTTAGTTAAAAAATAAATAAATATATATATATATAATAAGGGTTAGACACAATAAAAACAATAATTTACATCTATAGAATTTCTTAATTTGGAATTCAATTCTAAATTTCTTTTTGAGAATTTTTTTATTGAATCCTAAAAAAAGAATTTTAAGTAATCAATTTTTTATAGCACGTAATCATACAACATTTATATAGAGGAAATAGTATTCCAGGTATTTCATTTTTTTTTTTTATCAAAAAGATCATCTTTTCTTTTTCGAAAATAGTTTAGTATATATCCTAGATCGACAAAAAAAATTTTAAATTTTCCCTTACACATTTATTGTATTTATTGCATTATTGTATACGTCAAACAATAAATAATTAAAATAATATCTCCTGCATTTATGTATTTTAAATGGCCACTTAAAATTTGAAATTCGTAAAAAGAAAATTTAAAAATTATCAAATCAAACGAGAAATAAATTTATAGTATCAAAATTCGATATTTATATTATTACAATATATATATTACGTATATAATTAAATTCTAATTTTTTCTAATTTTCTTAATTTCTAAATTACAAATTATTAAACTATGATCTACCAGCTAACAATCCGTTGATATGGCATCTTTACCATTAGATAAATTATTTACTTCATAAGCCATCCTTGAAAAAGTACTATTTTCAGTACCAATAAAAATTCCACCATGAGCTGTTATTAATAAATCTATTATTGGTATATAAAAATTTGATAAATTAATATTTTTATCATAATCACTTGATAAATTCTTTAAAATTTTTAAATCTTTTTCAAAATCAAATAAAGTAAAAATACATGAAAAATTATTATAAAATTTTGAAAAATCTTTTTTTGGTTGATTAGAATCTGTTGCTATATAAATTATAGGTAAATTATTTTTTAAACATTGATCCAAATTATTATGATTTTGATTATTATCATTATTTTGATTTTGATTATTATCATCATCATCATCATTATAATTATTATTATTATAATTATTATTATTATTATTATTATTATTATTATTATTATTATAACCACCATAATTAAATAAATTTAATTTTAATATTAATTCATTAAAAATTAAATTTATATTCTTTTCACCAAAATCTTTAAAAATCCCATCACCTAATCTAATATGTAAACCAAAATAATTACTTTTACCACCTAATTTATTAATAATATTATTAGTTATATTTAATATATTCTTATTATTAATAATTAATTTATTATGAATAAAATTTCTAAATTTTTTATTATCATCATTTTCTAATGATAATTTATAATGACTAAATAATGAAGTGAAATGTAATAATTTTTTTTTTAATTTTAAAAAATCTTTTATAAAGAATTTTTTTTGAAAATTTTCTAAATTTTTTTTTGATTTCTTATTATTATTATCAAAAAATTTATATTCATAAGTTCCATTTTCTTTAAATAAATAAATATCTTTATTATTATTTAAAATATTTAAAGTATTTTTTAAATTTTTTAATGAAAAATCATAATCTCGATTAATCATTTTAATATATTTTTTTATTTCACTTAAATCAAAAATATCTTCCCAATTCATCATTGTTAAATTATCATATTTTGAATATTTTTTATCATTACAATATTTATTATTATCATCATATATTGTAAATGAATCATATATTGTTGATGAACAATGATTTTTTCGATAATTTTTGGCTTCAATCATTTCATTTAAATTTTTATATAAAGGATAATATGAATGATAATGTGGTACGTAATTAATTAATACAGGTGGCATAATTAATGTACGATTTGTTATATATGATAACATTATTGCATTTATTAATGCTCCATGTTGATTATGAAATCCACTATGAGGTAAATATGTTAAGAATTTTTCTGAGGGATCAATGATGATGGAAGTGTTTGAAGTGGTTTTGGAAGTGGTAGTAGAAGTGGTAGGAGAAGTGGTAGCGTAAGTGATTGGAGTGGTGGTAGTAACAGCGGTATCAATAGAATCAATAGAATCAATATTATCAATATTATCAATAGTATCAATAATATTATCAGTAGAATATGATGATGATGGTGAAGTTATTGTAAATAAAAATTCGGTTGAAAATGTATAAAATGTTAAAAATAATGTGAATATTATTATTGGAAAGATTGTTTTAAATAAAAATCTGTTTCTTGAATGTAATCTTTCACGTGAATCGAATTTTTCATGATACATTTTTATTATAAAATGATTTGTTTGTTTTTTTTTTTTAAAAAAAAAAAATTGTTTTATGTTAATTTTTTTTTTTTTTAAAAAAAAAAAAAAAAAAAAATAAAAAAAAAAATAAAAAAAAAAAAAAAAAAAATTTAAAAAAAAAAAAAAAAA
>QZLH01000453.1:0-70090 GCA_003833135.1 Oehlia diaphana | reverse complement strand
GAAAAAGGTTTCAAAATTAAAAATATTATTTTAAAAGAAAAAAAAAGAAAAAAAAAAAAATATGAAAAAAGAAATTTTTTTTTTTTTTTTTTTTTTTTTTTTTTTAAAAAAAAAAATTTTTTTTTTTTTTTTTTTTTTTTTTTTAAATTTCATTAAGGGTTTTTATAGTTCGAAAAAAAAAAACGGATGGGTGAGAAAAAAAATCTGACGCGCATAATGGTTAGTGCGGAAAAAAAATGCATGTTGAGGTAACTTCCAAAATAAATATACACAGCAATTGAAATTTTAAAATAATGATCATATGTTATTTTATTTTTCTAATGACTGACTCACTTACAAGTAACACATTTCGGAGAAAAATATCTATAAAATATGACGTTATTGGATGATAGAAGTATGACGGAATCCGATAAACTAAAGTTTTAAATAAATAATCATTGTCCCGAACTCCCCCAATTTTAATATGAAAGGGGGTTTTTTTTTTATTAACAGCTTTTTTTATGCATATTCGGCACTTTCCTTGAACTTGAGCTTTTGAACGATCTAATCGGCCAATTCTTATTAACTTTCAGGTGTTGTCTAAAACGGGAATTTTTTGTATCATTTTTGATCAGATCGTTATCTTGAATTAAATCATTCTAAAAACAAAGAACTATTTTTGGAAAAAAAGTGTTTCAAAAATGCAATTATAAATAAAGATTTAAGGAGTTTCGGATCACATGAAAAAAAAACGTAAAAAAAATGGGGATTTTTTTGCACAAACCTATTTCTTGCATTCGATGGATTGATTCTACACTTTTTTTTAAAAAAATAAAATAAAAAAAAATAAAATATTAAACGTTATGTTGTATAGTGATATATTTCGGAAATATAGATTACATTACATACATACATGACATTCCCGAACTTTGACGAGAATGAGATTAGAATTAACGACGGTTTATCAAAAAAAAATGAGTACAGAAACAAAGCAACCTCACATGAAATGTACTGCAACAAAGATGAACTTTGTTTACACAAAATTACAAAGGTTTTAATATTATTGTATTGTAAACGAGTACAGAATATTAATTACGAATATAAATTACGTATATGATAAATGTCACCCTCTGCTTTGTGCTTGTGAAACGGAAATGGATAATTCTGATAGTTCTAATAGCATTCGAATGATTCTCGATGATTCTGATTATATTATTCTTTCGGTAATAATGATGAAATAATTTTTTCGGTAATACTGATGAAATTTTTTTTGCACAGATACGTAACTTAGATCAGATTTATAGTTAATAGGTAAGTGAGGATTTCTAATTGACTGAAATATAAACAATATGATGATTTTTTTTGATCCAATTTTTATTCAATTAAATTCACTAAACAGGTATTGTAAAAAGAAAAAGTAAATATACTATTATTTAATTGGTTTAGCTTAATTTAAAATTTTTTAAAATACTTATATATAATTGCTAAATTACTTTTAAAAATTTAGTGCATTTTTTAATATATAGTTTATAATTTACTTTAAATAATATTGAAAAATAAATATTATTGTTAATGATGATTTACTATTATTTAATATAATACAGTACTACCAATCTTATTATTTAAAATTTAATAATAATTATTTGGCCATCATAATATAAACATTATTACTAAATTATGCAATTGTATTTTATTCAAAGTATTATAACTCATTATATATTAGGTCTATATACTATATTATTTATCTGTTTATAATATTAATATTTAAAAAAAATATATATAATTTAAGCAATTTTTCAAATAAAGAACATTAAATAATTAATTCACAAATTGTCAACTTCGCAAATAGCAAAGTTCTTGATTAAAAGAAAATTCTAGATTCTTACTGATTTTATCCTTATGGCTTATTTTATCCTTATGGTTTAATTAATTTTTTACTTTCAGTACAAGTAGTACAATTTCGGTACTCTATTGATTTTTTGTGTAATCTTGGATTTTTTTTGTTGCATTACGCCCCGCATATTTTTCGTATTACAATCATTCCTAATGAATAAATAAAAAGGTTTTATCATAAAATACAGGTTTCAAATCCTGTCAATCCTATGAATATTCATTAAAATCGGTATCTGTTGCATGTGAAACGGCGAAATCTATAACACGTACCTCCGTATATTAACGATATTATCGGTATATCTTATACTAATCGGGAAGTATAATAGCTGGAAAAAGGTTTCAAAATTAAAAATATTATTTTAAAAGAAAAAAAAAGAAAAAAAAAAAAATATGAAAATAGAAATTTTTTTTTTTTTTTATAATATTGACCAGATATTTTTAAACCTATTTTTTAATGAATGAATGCTAAGACTAATTGATCTATTTAAAGAAGTATCTAATTATATTCACATTCCTTTTTTTTAAAAAAATCAAAAAAATCAAAAAAACTTAACATCTGATATATCGTCAGATAATGTAATTTTACAATGGATCTGATGGATTCATTGGTTCATTATCATTTTTTGTACACAGTCCCGGGGTGCATTTATCAAGGTTCTAAGTAGATCTTTCTTTCCTTCCTTACTTGAAATTTCCCACATATCATATTGATTTACATTTGAGAGGATAATTTTAGTTAGTGATGATCCTTCATTTGATTACACCACCATTCACAAAAACCCAACTAAAAAATTTTTTTTCAACCTGTCAATTATTTTTTTCAAATCAAAAAAAATTTCCTTATTATAGCCCATAGGTATAAGCTTAACGAAGCCGCCAATTACGCAATAATACCGAATTGTATCGTTTTTCTTGAGCACATCATTTGAGTCAACTTCCTCTAATGTCAGTTTAGTTTAGTACAACAAAGTTCGGAACTAAAAAAAAACTTTTAAATGTTGTGATACGATTACGAAGCATTATCACTTTTTTCTCCGTAATCTTTTTGATCTACATGCTGTTCTACTTCAAACTTGAATTAATTTATTTTGAGAATTTCAGATAATGCAAAGTATATGGCATCACAAAAAATTTTCAAACATGCATGCTTAAATAAATCCAAATAAAGAAGTTTTTTTTTAAAAAACGAGTAAAACTTATTTCCTCCACATCACTACCACATGCGAGTCCTCCCTTCTAATTTGGTTTATTGTTTATATTATATAAATTTGACGCACGTTTTATTCTAACTAATCTTGGACTCTCCCACTGATGTGTGACATTCAGGAATGGCTTTTTTTTCCAGTTTATTAATAATAAAGCCCAATTTTTTCAATGAATATATTTGATTAATTATTTATGACAACATTTCCTCTTGAATTTTCTGTTGAATATCCGACTGCTGCCTCCGCTTCTGCCTGTGTGTAAGGAACTTCCTTAAGTAATTTAACCCTGTATGATTTCAAAAAATTATGACGAAAATATTAAAAATCGAATCGTATTTATAGATATTTTGGATTTTTAAAACCTTACCGTTTTTTATGATTCTTGCCACGTTGATGTTCATTAAGAGCTTCAGAATTAATAAAATATCGACTATATAAATGTTTAATTAAAAGTTACACTCCAAAATGAAAACATGAATAGATAAAAATCACTTGTCGATAAAGGTAAAAAATATATTATATATTTACGCGCAAGGTATACAATAATATTGTCCTAATCCCGGTAAATCTTCGTTCCATTCTTGTATTTTCAAAATTGTTTCATCTCCTCCATTTTCTGTAACTTTTTTTATATCTTCATGAACTTGATCAAGATCTTTAGCATAGTTTCTTGTTCGATATTTTCTATATTTGTCTCTATTACCTGAAATAAATTATTTATTTGTAAATAAAATTGAAAAATTCAGATAGATTATAAAATTGATAGACAAGAAAGATAATAAATGACTTCTGGAAGAAAATAATTATGTTCATTTACAATTAAAAATAAAAGATTTTTAAACAAACCCTTATGAGTCCTTGACCTTCCAACTTTTCCCATTTCTGTTTATAATAAACAAAAAGTGTAACTAAACAAATAAATAGTATATTTTAATCAAAAAAAAAAAAAAAACTTGAGGTGAAAAGAAGTCTGAAATCTTTTTCCGAAAAAATTTTTCCACTAATTCGTGATCTCTCGTAGTACAAGATCAACAACAATTATTATCTTGCATATCCGTAGATGTAGAAAATGCGCGGAATTTTTTTATCAACAAAGCTGCGCATTTGTGCAAATCCTGTATTATTTGTAACCCTAACGTACTATATCTTTATTTTTCTACATGCATGCGCGGTGCGCGAATGAATTTCACGCTGTAACGGTACTACCAATACAATACGCGATTAATTAAGAATAATGTTTCGATACTTGTTTCCCAAGACTTGCTAACTTTTATTTGGTTAACTCTTGAATAATACTTTGTTTAATTCAAATTAATTTGAAAACTATCGCAAAAGATTAATATTTAAACAGATTTTAGTGATTGTACAATACTTTTTATCACATTTGCTATATTAAACATTAACAAATTATAGTAATCTATATGTGATTCCGATTGACGAGAAAAATGAGAATGAAGAAAATTTTCCACTATTAAACTTATCGCAATGTTTAATTAGTGAAACGTCTTCAATGATAAATTGATTATCATACGTAGATTCGAGTAATTAAACAACAATGAATAATCCAACGGCTTTGTTCCAATAAGCAAAATATAAGGAATATAAAGATGAATGTTAACTTTCTAAAAACGATTGCGCTTCAATTTCATGTGGATTAATGGTAATAGACTTTGTCTAAAGTGTCATTATATCCATAAATTATTTAAATGAATAAATATTCGTTAAAAATTATTATTTGACGCGTATAAAATAATCTTACCTTGTCATAAGTTTTATAAATCCCTATTAAACGATCCGCTAGTTCAAACATGTTATTGCGCAAACTAATAACAACAAATTGTGCATTTTTGGTGCGTTCTTTGATATAATTGGCGACGATTGATACATTACGAAAATCCAAAGCTGCATCAATCTCGTCCATAACATATAAGGGCGTAGGCTTATAATGATGTAGAGCAAATACCAAAGCTAAAGAACTAAGCGTCTATATTGATATTGATAATATGGTTAAATCACATTTAATAACCATTGACATATAATGTAAGAAGTACCTTTTCTCCGCCAGACAAATTAGAAATATTTTTCCAGCTTTTCTTTGGAGGCATGACACTAAAAATAATACCTTCGGAAAAAGGATCTAAACTGTCACAGCATTCGAGCTCAGCATTTCCCCCAAGCGTAATCATCTATAGCAACAACATAAATATTTAAATAAAAATTATTAATTAGGTTTATGCAATGAAAATATTACTGTGTTACTTCATAAATAAAGCAGTTATGTCCTAACTAGGCAAATTAGAACTTTCTAATCGACTTAATTAATACATAATGTAATAGCAGATAAACACCTGGTACATTTCTTTGAGTTTTTGTGAAATTATAGTGAATCCTTGCATGAATTCTTCTAATCTTTGTTTTCTTAAGCTGTCGTATTCATTTTTACATTCATCGCATTTGGTCGTAATTTCTTCAAGATCTTTTGCACGTAACATGTACTCTTTTTCACGCTTACGATACTCGTTCAAGACGGACAGATTTGGATTGGCATTTTTTATTCTCTCTAGTTTTTTTTTAAAAAAATTGATGAAAAAGTTATAATCAACCTATTCACTACTAAATTCATAGAAATAAAAAAAAATACGTATAAGCACATATTAAATACCTTCAAGAACGTTAATCTCTCCTAGTATAGTATTTTCACTCATTGCATCGAGTTCATCATCAGTATAAAGTTGGAATTCGTCTTGCTCTTCGTCGTCCCTATTTATAAAATGTTGATTAAATGATAAAAATAAATCATTTAACTATATTGACGAGCCTTACGAAATGTTATGAAGTGAAAGATCACAAAGAGCATTCTTCCATTTATCTTCTGTATTTTTATGTTCTAACAAACTACGTTCGCTATCTTCCAGCTTGTTTTTGATTTCTAGCTATATGAATAATGTAATTGTTATAAATATCTTTTTTTTTGTTTTCTTGAGAAGAACTAGACAGTAAACGATGTACATACCTCAAAAGCTCTAATCTTATTAATTATCTCGGTTTTTTCATCAAGCTTCTCCTTGATTTCATCCAACTCGCTTTTTTTATCTTCTAATATCTAAATAGAGGAAATATATAAGTATCAATCATATAAGAACTTGTTAATCTGAACAAATACCGATTTAGTTTCATCGGCTCTAGCACGAATAGAATGAGCAGCTTCGGCATTTTGTTGAATCTCTTCTGTAAGTTCCTTAATCTCATTATCCAATTCTTCTAGTTCTTTTTTATTTTTTGAAAGTGAATTTTCGAACTTAGTTATATCTTTTTCCGCTTTCGATTTCGCAACTTGTGATTTTGTAATCCGTTCATTTGTTATAACTATTTGCTCCTTAATTTGATCTACTTTAGACTTTTGAGCTCGAAGCCTATCTCCTCCAACTTCTAAAATTTTATCTTGCAAACTCTTAATCTCCTCTTCTATTTTAGAAGATTGTCTTTTCAATCTCTCCAGTTCTTGCGTTAGGGAGTCTATCTGCGTTCGAAGTTGTTCCATACGCCTGACATCTTCTACATTCGGCTTATTTTGTTGCCTTAATGGAAAAGAAAAATAAATTATTATCAATAATTAACTAAATTAATCTTGAAAACATACCGTAAATCAGATATTCTTTTCTCAGTATCGGAAATACGTTTCACACAAGTATTAGAATCCATCTCCAATTTCGATAGCTCAAGTTCCAAACTAGGAAGTTCATTCTTTTTTTCTTGAAGTTGAGATTCTAGAGATCTAAATTCCTCATTAAATTTTTTCCATTGTTCTTCTAAATGATTACGTTCTTGTTCCAACTTTTCTACTGTTTCAGGTGTTACGTCGGAAGAAAACTTTGAATTCATAGCACCTTTAATCACTTTGGCACCCCCGCCACTCATAGTACCAGATTTGTCAATCAATTGACCATTCAAAGTTACCACACGCCATCGAGTTTTACCAAATGCGATCTTATTTGCTTGTTGTAGATTTTCGGCCACTAAGGTATTTTGTAATACACTATAAAATGCTGGCGCAAATCTATCTTCTTTCGGCCTAACAAGATCAAAAAGACGAGGAACATTTTCTGGTGTTGGTATCGGATGCATATTCATGACGGGTAGCTTATCCAGAAGAATGAATTTCGCGCGACCTAAAGTATTTTTTCTAAGATAATCTATACAAGTTTGTCCCACTTCAACGGTATCAACTACAATATCGTTCAATGCAGGGCAAGCAGTTGAAATCGCGACATCGTATTTATCGTCTATGACGCCAAGGCTACCTAAGCGGTCCTGATTAACAAAATTAAATTTATTATAAATATATCAACCTTATATGGAATACTTCGATGAATCTTACATGCAATCCATTTATGCGCCCACTATTTTTAAGTTTCATCAAACTATTAAGAATTATATCTCTAGATTGGAAAGACTGCAAAAGTCCTTTCGCTTCGTCCTTTCTCTGTCGAGCATCTGCAAGATTAGACCTAAGATTTTCTTGGTGTCGATGGTAATTCTATGATAATACGATATTTATGAATATCTTAAAAAATACTAATTTAATATATTAAATAATTAATTCTAACCTTTAACTTAGTATCAATTTGTTGAATTTCTCGCTTTGTTGCATTAATTCGATTTTTGCTGAATAAGATTTCTTGTTCCTAAAGAATATATATCATTCATAATTATGAATAATTGTTGGAAAAGTACATCAATTTTGATAATACCTTAGTTCGATGCGTTTCTTGAAGCGAAGCAATAGTTTCTTCTGCTTGTTCAAGATCTTTTCTTGTCGAGTCAATCTTCTCTTTTAAAAAATTATACTCCGATTGAGCAACATCAATAGCAGATTGCTTTGCATTGATTTTCTCTGACCAAGGTGAAAGTTCTCTCTGTTTCTCTTCAATTTGGATTGAATAAACTTCCGTCTTGCCTTCAATAATGTACCAAATACAAAATAAAAAGGTTATCTATATTATATTCATTTAATTTAATTGAAATTATTCAATCAATCCGCGTACCTTTTAAACTTTCTCGGATTGCTTCAAGTTCAATTTCTTGGGCTCCTAGAGATCTTTCTAAGCGCGTCATTACTCCCATTTGGTCTACCAAATCCTGTTCATTAAATTTTATCGCAGTTTTTGCCTCTGAAAAATTATGTCTATCCTATAAAAGAGATGATTAATATCTAAATTATATTCCCATATGCCAAATAATATAAAACTTACTGTAGAAATTGTCTCCACCATTTTCTTCCGTTTAGATATTGCATGCTTCTTCCTTTCTCCCAAGTTAATATTCTCTTTCTCATAACTCGCCAATTCTTTCAGAATTTCGTTTGTTTCTTTTTCGAGTTCCTTGTTAAATAAAAAATATATGCATTAAATTAGCGATAATTAATTATTATTAATTTAGATTATCACAGCTGCCCAACCTGATAAGCCTCAACAGATTCTCCATATTTATCTTCAAGATCTTTATTATCTTGTTTTATCTGGGCATGTTTTTCTTCCTCTTCTCTTAGTTCAGCTCTCAATTGATTCTAGTTAATAGTAAATAGTATGAAGGTTAATAGTTTGAAAGTCTATCTGATAAGTTAATTAATCTCATAACTTACAACTTCCCTGGTAGATATATCAATAGAATTCTTACACTTTAATAAGTGCTTTTGACAAATAATTGATTTCTTCAAAGCTAAAGAGTTTTCGTCACGCATATAATCTTCCGCTTCTTTCTTCTTGGCCTTTATTTCATTGAAATTTGAAGAATTACAAATAAATGATTACTGTTTACACAAATGCAGACGTGATTTATTAATATTTTACTTCTAGGCTTTGTTTCTCTTTTTCCACTATTTTAGTACGATTTAATTTTTCTGATCGTTCTTCATTTAAGCTTTCAAGTTTTTCGCTTGCTTCTTCAATAGGAACTTTATATTTGGAAGTTCCTATTATATCCTCAAGATATTCTAAAAGTCCGTCTTCGTGTTCATTTGGTGCTTTGGGTTTCATCAGTGATATTGATTCAACTTCTCCCTAATCATAATATTATTATAATAAGTTACATAATAGTACTTTTCATGAATTTTTTGGAAAATATACCTGCAAGATCAGAAACCGTTTATGATCTAAATCAACCCCTCTTCCTTTCAAAAGATTTGTCACTTCGGTATAATTGCTTTGTTGACCGTTAATGAAATACTTATTTGTGTTATTACGATACGCTTGACGCGAAATAACCAACTGGGAATGAGGTACAACCTCAAAATCGTCCGAGCCATACTATAAAATTATCACATCCATTTACTCTAAGTAATTTAAAATTTTCACGAAAAAAACTATTAATCTTTATACCAAATCAATAATTTCTTCAAAATGTATTTCAACAGTACAAGAATCCAAATTTTCACACCCCTGTGATGAATGAATAAGTTCTGATAGTCTTGCTTGTCTCATTTTGTTTGCTCGATATCCAAATACAAATAAAAGAGCATCAATAACATTTGATTTCCCTGAACCATTTGGTCCGACAATAGCGGAAAATGACTATTAAATAAATATATATATATATATATCAGAGAAAGAATAACATGGCGCAGAAGAACTTTTTGTTAAGAAAGAATATCATGCCTTGTGGAATGGTCCTATTTCCTGCTCACCAAAATATGACTTAAAATTTTTCAAAATCATTTTATTGATAACCATACGCGGTTTACATTCCATCCGCGTGGAGGACCTTGGTGACTTTCGCGAATCTTGAGAACTTATATCGTGTAAGCTATTATTACTTTTCCTGACATAGTGATGAGAGAGGCCAGAAATAATGGATGTAGTTGAAGCCATTTTAAAAAGTGGTTATTAAACTTATTATTCATTGAGTTTAAAACACAAAAAGAACGCGTTACGAAAATTTTGGATGATTTCTGCTTTAAGCAGAAAGCCTATGATTTGTCCGAAATGATTATTAACCAATCAAATATTCAGAAATAGGCGTATACTACATTCAAAAGCAAAACCCGGCTATCCATTTATACTACCACATTTTTTATATTTAAGCATTTATAAATAAATAGATATTAAAAAGATGAAAAATGAAAATAACAGTAAAAGGAAAAATAACCAATCTGCAAGTTTTACTTGTAAATTAATATAATAACAATATCAAAGTGTTAAAGAAACCTTTGGTACACGGGTGTTTTCAAGAAAGTAAATTTTCTATGCTGATCATTTAATGTTGGGCAGAATTACATTTAACGGAAAAAAACAGGAAAAAAAAAAGAATTTGTTAAATAAATCAAAATCGACATTCAAAATCAACTTTGACGCTTAAAGTAAACTTCAGAACAGACAAAATTACACATACAACATACAACATGTCTTCTTTTAAAATTATATTTATTAAAAATTTTTTACATAACTTTTTAATAAAGTCACGTGATATGTAGATGACTACCAAGTGTAAATTAAGAAATTTTCTTATCTAATTTTAGCTTAAATTAATGTCAATATTTTAATACTGTAATAATTACCATTTTGCCATATATGAATAATCCATATATGATCATATGATAATTTAAGTAAGTAGAATAAAAAAATAAATCAATTACTTAAAATAAACTTATTTATACATTTATATAAACTTTTTAAACTTTTATATAATAAACTTTTTTAAACTTTTACATATAATTTTTTTTTAAAACTAATACATAAACTTTTTTAACTCTCAATATGAACTATAATTATTGTCACCACTTAATTCCAGCCAAAAATTACAAATTGGCTATTTAAAATGCCGGTTTATAATTTTGGCCAGAGTTAAAAATTCCAATTGCAAAATTTTAACTTTTAAAAAAATTGTGAAAAAATGAAAAAATCAAAATTTACATTTTTCTCAATTATCTGAAAAACAGCTTTTTTTACCTTAGACAAATCTCTTCTTTTTGTAAATTTACATATAAATAACTGTTTAATATGTGTTGTCAATTATTTAATTTAATATTAATCTTATAAATTTAAAAAATTGGACTGGTAAAAATTACCAGTGGTGACAATTACCACCAGTAACATTTATTATTTTTATATTTTACTTATTTAATTTAATATACAAGTTAACCAAACCAAGTAATAGTACTTTGAATGTCTGAAATAGGTTTAAACACATCTCTAAAAGGATTGCTTGGATAAAGTTTAACTCGAATAAATATAATACTAAAAGAGTAGTGACCAATTATAATTCTTTTATTTAATTAACAAATTTACATTATGAGATCCATTGTCTCATAAGACTTGGTAACCTATTATTATTTGAAACTACATCAATTATTTGTTCGGGTAAAATTGTTAATCTCATCATTCTAAAATCTTTTGGTAAATCTTTACTGTCAGCTTTTCTGATTATAGCCCTTTGTTCTAAAAATTCAAATTCTGCTCTTAATAAATGTTCTTTAATCAACTTTTGTTTAAATCTACTACCAGATTCTTTTATATAAGACTTTATATAATTAGTATATTCGTTATAAACCATTGCGAAATTAAATACATTACAATCACGTCCGCTTAGTGAATATATTGCGAGTAAAATCCACAGTTGAGGTTCATGTAAGTCTTCAACATTGAAAGAAATATTTGTTAATAATAGCAACATATTACTTCTTTTAAAATAGAGTTACTTCTTACCCTGTAAGATTTTGTCAATATTCACTTCTTGTTGCATAGCTACTTCAATGAAGTCACTCGGTATAATAAAAGGTTGTTCAATATTCATTTTGCCAACGGGTCCAAACTAATAAGACACGTAAGAACAAATTATTAAAATAACTTAAAATTAAAGTCGCAAAATTTCAAACTTACGCTTATTTTATGAAAAGTTCTAACGATGTCTGTTGAATTATTGAATATCCTTTCAATAATATTTTTAAAAGACTTATTTTCAAACAGCTCCTATATGAAAATGCATATATTATATAAATTATTTCTGTTAAAAGAAAATTTTAGACAATCATTTAAATTACCTGAATTTTTTTGTTAAACATCTTACAATATTCCTTATCATTTGTGATGGAATTATCTACGGTCAAAATACTTTTAGCAAGTTTAGTAAAAATTTTAATCGTATATGGTCGTTCAACATTAATATGAGAATACGAATTTCGCGATAAAATGTTACTAGGAAGATCAGTAAATATACTCTATTATTAATTAAGAAAAGGATTTTTTAAAAAAAGATTAAACATAATTTTTTTTTTTACTTAATAAAATTACGCGTAAACTTACTAATTTACGAGTAATTCCAATTAACGCCATAGGACAATTCTTGCTCGTGGTTATATTAAAGAAATTATATACAAATGGTTTAGTACAATTCTTTACAAATTCGTCAAAATTATAAATTATAATAACTATAGGCTTCGTTGCTTCATTTCCTGACTTAAACAGATCAAACACTTCAAGGTCCGTTTGCTAAATACAGTTATATAAATTAATAAAGACGTGTATAAATTTTACTGAAATCTATATACTCACATCTTGTCTAATTTGTATTCCTAGCTGACGAGCAAGTTGCTTACGTGCTATCGTATCATTAGTTTGGAATAGCCCATTTAAATACACGGTACAAAAATCATCATCATATTTTTCAGATAATTCTTGTATAACCTTATTTACAAGCTTTGTTTTCAAAAAAAAAAAGAAAATTTAAATAGAGATGAATTATTCAAAAGATATCATATTATTCGATAATGTAAAGAAACTTACAGCAGTTTTCCCGCAACCAGACGGGCCAATAAGTATACAGGTATTACTTTCACCAAAAGCCACAGTTCTATTTAACAACTCGTATAAATCTCTAAGAAAAGAGAAATAGAATTTTTTATTTAATAAACGCGTTTTAATTGAATAAATTCTCGCGCCACAAAGCCAGATTCTAATCAGTACTTTTCGTGTTTTAATTTGGAACATACTTGCTATTTTTCTCTAAGCCAACAAGCGTTTGCGGTATCGCATGACCAGAAAGCCTTTCTTTAAGAGTTTTACGTGTCTTTGCAATACTTTCTTCTGACCAAGTGTACTTTTTATACTTTTTGCTACTCATATTTTAAGTGCGAAAGGTCTCGCGAATATTGATTCAGTATACATAAATACATAAATATGAACACGTGACATTAGATGTATGATTTAGGTCCCACCTCTCCATAACCTATTACAATTTATAAAAACACTAATGTCGAAACGTAATCGTGATAATAATGTTTCGGATAAAAGTTACAAAAAACATAAAGGTACAGTTTCAAGATATTCTTTTTCTCCTTCTCTTTCACGATTTAAATCATTAACAATTTTTATAGTAAAGTCGCATAGAAGAAAACAAAACAAAAAAAATGCACTTATTTTGGTACCCAACATATCTGGAATATTTGTTAGCTGTAATCAAAAAAAAGAATCTTCGTGTGTTAGCGAATGCTATGATTTGTTTAATGAGGTAGGATTTATATAATTTTCTCTTCTTCTTTCTTTAAAAATTATTTAAATATCTTAATTTTAATTGAAATAGTATGCTGATAAAATTTATACTGCTAATGAAGGATCGGATAATGAAGGATCGGATAATGATGTGGAGAGCTCAATTGCTAAAGAAATTGCTCAAATGAAAGAATCTCATAAATCACGTCGTTTTATGTCAATTCCAACTGGAACCGATTGTGGTATTTATAATTTTTCCCGACTTGAGTTCTTTAGTACGATATAATTATCATTTATAAGTTTAATAATAATTTTGTTAGTTGTATTTATTAAAACAAACCCACCCGTAAATCCTATTGAACTCGTTCATTCTATTTTGATTGATTTGTATAATACAGGAAAAAAGAAGACTAGGTAAGTAATTTCATATTGATGTTCTAATTTGAGAGAGAGAGAAACTATTTCGATTCAACATGATTTGTATTTAATAATGAATCAAAAGATTTTCCATGAGAATGATTCCTATTACGAAAACCTGTTATGCTAACATGAATGATATCAAGAAGATGGCGGAAGAAATATTGAAGCCACGATTTCATTCATTAAAAGATAATCAACAAATTCAAGTAAAAATCTCATAATTTATTACCTAACTGATATCTTCAAGCTTATTTAATAATTCATCTCCTTCTAAAAAAAAATAGTATGCTATTGTCCCAAATTTCAGAAATAATAATGTTATAGATCGTATGGAACTAATTAATGCCATTGCAGAATTGGTTGGTAATCAGCATAAAGTGAATCTTGTTGACCCGGAATTAGTAATAATTGTGGATGTGTTCATGGTATGCTGCTAGAAGTGACATCAAATTAATGTATAATATTTAATTTTTACTGATTATTGTTTTTTCATAAATACTAAACAGAATATTTGTGGGATGAGTATTCTTGAAGATTATAAGAAGTTAAAAAAATATAATATAGAAAAAATTTTTGAAGAGTTGAATAAGAAGAAAAGTGAAGAAACAGATCTAATTCGTACTTGATATTGATGCTTTCATTACAAGATAGTTATTAAATCATTTTTTATAGTACTTTTTAGTAATTGTATTTAATAACAACTTTACTTATTTCATTCAAATATTTACATTAAATTGTATATCATTTCTACTAAATTCATTAACAAAATTCTGAATTTAATTTTATAATGGTCAGTTTAAAATTATCCCTTAAACTGTAAGCAATTACGAGCAAATTTGCCCACAATTTTACCAAATTTTGGCTCTCATCTAATTTTATGAAAAATAAAGCAATTTTAATAAAATTTTTTTTCCAAAATAGTTTAAATTATATTGTGCAGCAATTATTATCATTTATTAATTATATATTAGAAAATCGGAAATTACCCATTGGTCAAAAGTTGTATTTTAAGATAATAACAAAATTTTAAAAAACTTTGCACTTAACTTTGACAATCTTATTGACAATTAATTGTAACTATATAAAAGCTTAATAGAATATGTAGAATTTGGTATGAGAAACAACTTTTGTTAATATGATTTTTGATGTTTAAAAGGACTTTATATAGAGTCTTAATGAAAATTTTATTATGCATTTTAATTTTTAATTATACTCATAAAAATTAATTTTTTTTATCTCTATTTTGTTTATTATAATGCAAAATTTTTATAATGAAAAGTTATAATAAATATTCAAATAGAGAAAAATTTGGTAAGAAAAGTTTAGTAAAAATTCTGATGCGGGTTAATTTTTCATCCAAATTTTAATGATCAACCGCATATCTAACTCATACAATTTATGGCCAGAATGTAGATCAATTTAGCTGCTAAATTATGTGACGATCTGGCCAAAATTAAAGAATTTTTTATAACGTCATTTATCCTAAATTAGAAATTATGGGCAAATTTGCTTGCAAAGGGATAAAAACTTTTTATTATGCAGATTATAAGGTATTACTAAAGATTACCAGTAGTGATTATTACCACATCACTTAATTCTAGCCAAAAATTATAATTTTGGCCAGAGTTAAAAAATACATTATAAATTTTTTTTCAAAAATTTTAATTTAAATAATAAATGTGTGAGTAAATACTAATCACACTAAAATTTTAAAATTTGACTTTTAAAACAAAAAATTGTATTTAACTTATAAATCAAACTTTTCTATTTTTCTCAAAAATTAGAGTTGATAAATCTGACCTGAAATTTTTTTTCAGGTCAGGTCAGGTCAAGTTATATCAGATTATTTGTTTGACCTGAACTGAACTAAAACCTGAAAATTTTCAGGATTTTTATTATAATATCAAAAAAAAAATGATGCAACCCATTTTTTTTTTAAATATCACAATTCATTTTTTTATATTAAAATCATATAATATCATGACTAACTTTTTTTATATAAAATCAATATAAAAAAGTAAATTCTGATACTACAATTCACTTTCATATATAAAATTAATATAAAAAAGTAAATTCTGATATCACAATTCACTCTTTATATATAAAGTCAATATAAAAAAGTAAATTTTAATACTGTAATTCACTTTTTATATATTAAGTTAATATATAAAGTAAATTCTAATATCACAATTCACTCTTTATATATAAAGTCAATATAAAAAAATAAATTCTGATAACACAATTTACTATATAAATAGATAAGATCTCAAGTTGCTTAAAATTTGCCAAAAAAATTGTGTAAATCTTTTCTTTTTAAATAATATCAGCTAGAAATTTAATTTCCTAATTTAAAAACTGGCTGGTATTATTATAATTTTAATTTTAAAGAAATGTTTAGAGCTCATAGTAAAATTTTTTTGGCTGGGCATTTCCTATTTATATATTTTCTATGATCCTGTAATTTCTACTGCCAAAATGGTCAAAATGATTAAAATAATTTTAACTCAAAAGTTGAAATAGTCAAAATTACATTATAGTCATATGAATTATATAGTAAAAAATAGTAAAAAAAATCAAAATTAATTATTTCAGCATTTAATAATTGGATTTAGCAGAATTCTGGATATCACATATATAACTCATAACTAATCTACATGAATTTAGGCATTTTTTACTCTTACTAAAATAGACCTAATTTCCTAAAAATCAAATTATCATATTTAAAATCTATACTAATTTGCTAAAATTTAAAATATAAGTTATAGTAAGATTCTAAAATAATATAGGTTTAAATTTGCTTAATAAAATATAATTTCAGTTTATTCAAATTATTTGTAAATTAGTAAATTTAATTGTTAATTTACCGAAATTAACAATCTTTTTTTTTATTATTAATAAAAAATAAAAAATTTATATAAATTAAACTGTCAATTTTTATAATTTATAATTAAAAATATGTAGATTATGATAAAATAATAATTAATAAAAATAATAAATTAAATATAAATAATTATTAAAAAATAAAATATTGCAAAACTAATCAGATGGTTTTTGGCCTGTATTATGCTTAATTTTGGCCTGCATTATGCCTAATATTGGCCAGAATTATATTTAATTTTGGCTAAAATATAACTCAAACTTCAAAACTGATATTTTTAAAAGGATTAATTTTACATTCACCTCCAGAGAATTTCAATTGGATGAATTTTACTATAATTTGCATTAGCATAAATTTAATAAATTTTATGATGAAATTCACTGTAGATAAATTTCATTTTGATTTTCATAAATTTTTTAAAATGTTTTTCTCTGAATATACAAAAATGCCATTTTTTTCATTTTGTTATTTTTTTAAAAAAAATCCTTCTTTCTTAATAATAAATAATCTTGAATAGTTAGTTTCTTTAATAACAATATGGAATTTAATGTTTTTTGTTCTGATTATCATAATAATAATTATGAGACAAGTGCTTTTATTTCAAACATATTCTGAATCTTTTAATGATAATTTTGCCAATATAAATCTTTTACTATATTCTGAACCTTTTAATATAAACTTTTTGCCATTATTTATAAAATCTTCTGAGTCACCTTTTGTATCACCTGTATTACCATTTGTATTACCTGTTGAACCACTTTTAATTTTAGATAATAATTTTACAGATATAGAATCTTCATTACCTTTAGAAGCATCTTTTGGTAATAGTAATTATCAATATAATTTGGCTGTAGAAGATTCTTTTAATAATTGGTTATTAGTTGATACATTTATGCATCAGTATTGCTTAGAACGTGATTTTGGATATCAAAATTTCTGTAATGATAAAGATTCTAATGATTCAACTATTATTAGATGTAAATCATTTTGTTGTTCATTAAGTGGCAATTATGAACCTCGAAAAATAATAGATCAAAAATTTTATCAGTTATGTAATATGATTAAAACTAATTGTGAATGCCTGAATGGCATATTAATTTCACATTTCCTAAATCTGCACATCAAATAGGGTGTATAACATTAAAAGATGTGCATAATCATAAGGTAAATTTTGCACAAGTATCTTATATTATTGCTAAATATAGATATTTTAATAGTAAAATAATTCAAGATCTAAAGTTTTTTTTAGATTGCAAGATTGCGCCAATTACACAATAAATTAAAGATATTTAAAAAAAAGTATCTAAAACATGTATTTCACAAGCAAAACATTTATAATGCAATTTATAAATTGCGTTAAAGTAATAGAAATGAGAAACTGGACTCAGTTTTATTTCTTAATGTACTTTTAGAAAAAATGACTCAAGACCCACGTTAGAAGGTTTTTATTCAACATTCTGATAATAAATGTTATTTATTAGGCATTTTTTAGATGTTTCTTTCTAAACAAGAGTTATATCAATGATTTTTTAATGTAGTATGAACAATAATACTTGTAAGACCAATAAATACAATATGTATTTGAGTATGTTAATAGTAAAAGACAATTATGGGCAATTTCAAAATATTGCAAATGCATTAGTAAAAGACGAAATGGCATCTACATACATATGGATTTTACAATGTTTAATGAAAGCTACTGATAATATTACGCTAAAAGCATTTTGAAGTTAGGATTAATTAATGCAACTTCTCAAATTTTTCTTACAACGCCACATTTTTATTGTTTATTTCATATTTGGCAAAAATAATTAAGAATCTTAAATTAAAATTAGGATTAAGATTTCATACTTTTAGTAAGGCCTTTTATTTATGTAAAAATATACTAAGTATATATAGAATTATTTGAGCAATGTTGGGCATTTATGATAACTGAATTTCCAGAGTGTAAATGCTATATGATTAGGTATTATATAGTAATCGAATCAGTTAGGTTAAAGCTTATATGCCATTCCAGTTTAATGGTGATATACAAAGTACTCAAAGTATAGAATCGTTTAATGGTATTATTAAAAGATCTTTAAATTTAGCAAATACTCTTTATGATATTGCAGAAATAATTGATAAAAAATATTAGGAGAAGTTTAAGTACTGTTAATTAACAGATCTTAAGGTAAAATATACACCAATTGGATTATTACATCTCTCATCTTAATTTTTTTCAAGTGTTGATGCAATTATTATGAAATTTTATTACCTTTTATATTATCTTTACAATGATATCAAATTTCACAATCTTTTACATATGAAGGACAGTTAACATTATACTTATTTAAGGTATGTTAATCACATGTTAAATTAATTTGTTAATAAGTTGAAATAGAGTTTAACATAAATTTTTGTTATAGAATTTACAAGTTGAAATCATTGATGATAATTTTATAAAAGAAGTGGTAGATGAACTACAAATAATATTGAAGGCTATACTTGATGGTATAGACATATTAAATATTATTGAAGTGTAAAGAATTATTTGAATAAGAAGTATTTCTAGTAAAGAAAATCTGATAGTTCTTTTTAGTGATGAGACTCATATTTGTATATGTATAGAATCTATTACAAAAAAAATTATTTGCTATCACTTTTGGCGAGTAATACTTTATTCAAGTACTGCTAGGTTCCATATTAATATTATACCTATCAGATGGTATAAAGATGAAATTTTAATAAAATTAGATGATATTCTTGATAATTCATCAGTACTTACAGCATTAGAGTCATTTACTGAAGTTAATACAACATCATGAATAGTAGATTTACTCTCTAAAGTCTAAGACAACTTCAAGGATCTTGTCATAAAGAAAATGCTCAGAGAATTATTCTTCAAAGAAATCATTTTGGTGTAGCATATTCAACTGCTAAAACTGTAATTAATATTGTATTAGAAACTGGAAGTGATACTGAATTAGTAAAATTATTAAAAGATTTCATTTTGAATAAGCAAAAGAATTATGATGGTGATGGTATTAAATCAGAAATTATTAATGTGGTTGTGAAAAGTAATAATCAAATTGTTTCTTTACAGGAGAATTTTATTAATCAAACTACAAATTCATATGTTACTAAAATTTGAGAAGCTCCAAATAAAAAAAGAATAAAAAGTGTTATAAAAATTTCAGGAAGAAGTACAATATATGATATTACAAGTCAAACTAATATTCAACAAAGTAATGATGGTAATATAATGTCAAGATCACAACAAAAATGCGGTCTTTGTAAAAAATCAGGTTATTATCAAAAAAGATGTCCAAATGGTAGAAAGTAAATATAAAATCAACATATAGTATAGTGTAAGTATGTTAAATTATTTGATTATTTAATAGTTGTTATAGTAATTTATATATGTGCATTACTAATTAATTATTACGTATTACTTAATTAGAGCGAATGCAAAATTGTATAATGTTGCAATGTATTTGTTAAGGAGGGATCAAAAAACTATATAAAGAACTGCTATCCGCAGGTGGGTGGGAGGCTTGGAAGGTTTGGGAAAAAAAATAAAGTTTTTTCCAAATAATTTTTTTTTAATTCATTGCTTCTAATAAAACTTAATCAATTTTTACTCAATAATCATAATAAAATATTTATTAGAAAGGAAAGAAAATTTTATACATTTTATTCATTTTTATTATACTTTTTATTGTATTTTTAATTACATAATATCATGTTAAAAATTGTACTTTTTTTAAAAACAAATTTTAATATAATAATTATAAATCACATGATATGGTTAAAATCACCTCTGATGAATTTTACCTCCGGTGAGTGTTAAAATGATCCTAATTTATTATATAAAGTTCTAAAATAATTTGGAATATTATAATTGAAATTGAAATTTTACTTATAATTATAACAGCTCAAAATAATTTGGGCAATATGTATATTTAAAATTTTAATAAGTAAAGATAGTATTTATTTGTAATTTAATCTATTGATTCTAATTTTAATTTAATACATATTAAATTACTTATATATTATTGGATAATTAAACTAAATAATAGTTTAATAGTAATATGTAATGTCACATTAGACTATTATATGATAGTTTAAATCATCTAATAATAATATTATCAGTTTAATGAAACTATTCATATACTTTTTATAATAAACTTCTGTTACTATCCAATAATTTTATTATTATGCTAATATATAATAATATAAGATAACTAACTGACTTAAATAACAATTATGTAAAATCTGCATAAATTTACAAAAATAGTAATAATAATTAAAAGTATAATAACTATTAAAACTATTAATTATATTAAAATTATGGTAATATATATATTGAAAAGTTTAAATAATTATTAAATTTAAACAATATTGAAATATTTTAAAAATAATTTATAATTTTTAAAGCTAATGATTATATCTATAAAAATTATCATTTAAATTATTTAAATTTTTTACTTTAATATAAAAATTTTTTTTTGGAAATTTATAATTAATTAATTGTTACTATATATAAGTAGTTAAGTATAGAAGTTTTGCACTATATAAGCTTTGTATAATAACCTTTAAAATTATAATTTATAAATAATTTGCCTGTTTATAAATTTACTTAATACCTTAAAAAAGTTATAAATATTATTTTTAGAAGATATCTAAAGCAGAGATTTTAAAAAAAATATTTTCTAAATAAAACTTTTTGCTATACATTAAGTGTATTTTGACCTGTTCTGCAGGTTTACTTAGAATAATAAAATGCCCATTTTTGATTTATTTAACTTTCATTTTTTATCTATCTATTTTTAAATATAATTGGTAAAAATACTTTTGCTATAAATATATAAACTATAAAGTGAAAACCAGTATTCAAAATCTACTTTTAATCTTAAGTAAACTTATAATAAAAGTTAAAATACACTTATTTTATGATTTTTAAATTTATGTTAAACTTGATTTATAACATAATTTGTCTTCACTATAAATAACCCTTATTTTTAGCATTTTAATAGTACTAATTTTGTGTTTTGAGCTTATATTAGTCATTTTATTTGAATTTGTTAAAATCTTTAAGGATTCTTTAAATCTAAATTTAGGCATTGTATAGGATTTCTAATATTTTCTTGATCAATTCTGGCAAATTATTCATATTTTTAAACTATTGGACATTTTCAAAAAATTATTCAGTAAAAAAGATACTATTGGAGTTGTTAGTAAGATTTATTCTCATTCATATTGTTAAAGTTGTAAACGAAGATTCCCGGTCATTTATAAACTCACACAATTTTAAATATAAAATTATAATTATTAGGTTTAACATTTTCTATTTTAAATTTAATTTAATTATAATTTTCTTTTCTAATAGAAAGTATTACTATAATATTTTAATTGGTTTAATTGTTTTAATAACTGCACTACCTATTACAGCTTAACTAATTTCAGTAAATAAATTTAGAAAACTTTCGAGTCATAAACTAATGCGATATATTAATCTTTACCATATGATGACTAATCAAATTCGTTCGGAAATTAAAAGCTACTTATTTATTTAATGATTTGAAAGAAGTACTTATATATGTATCGTTACTCATTTTTGAGTTATAATTCTTTGCTACGCATGCCCATTTCTAATGTTACACTGTCCTTTCTTTATAGGGCATGTTCTCTTTGACAATTTATTTGTCGGCGTATGTTTTCCGTGACATTGAAAATTTTTTTTTGTAGTTTTCTCTCCAAATTGCTAGAACCTTCCAAATTGTGTTGATGATTTACTTTTTTAGGCCCAAATTCATGTACGTACGACATTTGATCAGTTGTCATATAGAACATCATAGAAAGTTTGTAAGGCCACGAAATCATTCGTATATCTATATATAAAAGGATACCCTCAACAAGATTTTTTTTTTCCCGTAACGATATTCGGTTGTATATACTTTTCAAAAAAAAAAAAAATAATTTTTACGTATTCTAACGAGCGCACACACAACGTCTACTAACAATGGCTGAAGTTGAACAATTTGCTTTTCAAGCTGAGATCTCTCAGCTTATGTCAATTATTATCAACACATTTTATTCAAATAAAGAGTGAGTATCAAAATGGTTATTGTTTCGTGCTTCAAAAGGAAGGATAGTTTAATAAAAAAGCGAACAGATAAATTTATGTTAATATAACCGATAATAATAATAATACTAATAATACTAATTCACGCGTTTCTGAATAGAATTTTCCTTCGGGAATTAATCTCTAACGCTTCTGATGCTTTGGATAAGATCCGCTATGAATCACTTACCGATCCTTCAAAACTTGAAACTGGACGTGACTTATATATCAGAATTATCCCTGATAAAGAAAATAAAGTGCTTATCCTCCGAGATACTGGTATTGGTATGACAAAGGTATTGTATTTATGTATTTATTAGTATAAAGGAATGAAGTTCTATTATATTGATATCATAATCCTTTTGTGTGTACTTTAGGCTGATTTAGTAAACAATCTTGGTACTATTGCTCGTTCCGGTACTAAAGCTTTCATGGAAGCTCTACAGTCTGGTGCTGATATATCTATGATTGGTCAGTTTGGTGTGGGTTTCTATTCTGCCTATTTGGTTGCTGACCGCGTGCAAGTTATCACTAAACACAACGACGATGAACAATACATTTGGGAGTCTGCTGCCGGTGGTTCCTTTACCATTACACGTGATCCTAATGTAACGCTTGAACGCGGAACTGAAATTCGACTCTTTTTGAAGGAAGATCAGCAAGAATATCTTGAAGAACGCAAAATTAAAGAAATCGTTAAAAAACACTCTGAATTTATTGGCTATCCAATTCAACTTGTAGTTGAAAAAGAAGTAGAGAAGGAAGTCGAAGATGAGGATGAGAGTGAAGAGAAGGAAGTCAAAGAGGGCGAAGAAGAAGAACAAAAAGCCAAGATTGAAGAAGTAGAGGACGAAGAAGAAAAGAAAGAAAAGAAGATGAAGAAGATTAAAGAAAAAACCAAGGAAACCGAAGAACTTAACAAAACCAAACCAATTTGGACCCGTAATCCTGATGATATCACGAATGAAGAATATTCATCATTCTATAAATCACTCACCAATGATTGGGAGGATCATTTAGCTGTCAAACACTTTTCTGTTGAAGGTCAACTTGAATTCCGTGCAATTCTCTTTGTTCCTCGTCGTGCTCCTTTCGATCTGTTCGAGACAAAGAAGAAACGTAACAACATCAAATTATACGTCCGTCGTGTCTTTATTATGGATGACTGTGAAGACTTAATTCCAGAATACCTTAATTTTGTAAAGGGTATCGTGGATTCTGAAGATTTACCTCTCAACATTTCTCGTGAAATGCTTCAGCAAAATAAGATTCTCAAAGTTATTCGTAAGAATATAGTGAAGAAATGTATGGAACTCTTCTTAGAAATTGCAGAAGACAAAGACAACTTTAATAAGTTCTACGAAGCTTTTGCCAAGAACATTAAACTTGGTATCCACGAAGACTCCACCAATCGCGCCAAATTAGCAGAATTCCTTCGTTATTTTTCAACAAAATCTGGTGATGAATTGACTTCCCTAAAAGATTACGTTACGCGTATGCCAGAAAAACAAAAGGACATTTACTACATTACTGGTGAAAATCGTCAAGCCGTAGAGAATTCACCTTTTGTTGAAGTACTCAAAAAGAAAGGTTATGAGGTCTTACTTATGACCGATCCCATTGATGAATATTCTGTATCACAACTCAAAGAATACGATGGAAAGAAATTAGTTTGCATTACTAAAGAAGGTCTTGAACTCGATGATGATGAAGAAGAGAAAAAGAAACGTGAAGAAGAATCCAAGGAATTTGATGACTTATGTAAGCAAATCAAGGAAATTCTTGGAGACAAAGTCGAAAAGGTAACATACCTACTTTATGTTTATTTTATAAATTGATTTTGTTTCTTTTCATTTTATTTAACAAAAATTGGAAATTTATTATTTATAGGTTCTTGTTTCAAATCGTATCTCAGAATCACCTTGTGTTCTCGTTACAGGTCAATATGGCTGGTCTGCCAACTTTGAACGTATTATGAAAGCACAAGCCTTAAGAGATTCCAGCATGGCTTCTTATATGGCGTCCAAAAAAATTATGGAAATTAATCCAAATCATTCAATTATTAAATCTCTCAAGAGTAAAGTGGAAGCTGATAAAAATGATAAGACAGTAAAAGATCTTACATGGTTACTTTTTGAAACTTCACTTTTGCAATCTGGTTTCACTTTGGAGGAACCATCATCCTTCGCTGGTAGAATCTTCAAGATGATTAAGCTTGGTCTTGATATCGGTGGGGACGAAATCGAAGAAATGGAAACTGAAGAGTTGCCAGCTCTCGTTGATCCTGCTGCTGCAGAAGCTTCTCAAATGGAAGAAGTTGATTAAATTTAATGATAACAGTCCGCTTTAACATAAATAAATAATTCAAAAAGGACAGTTTTTAATTGCTTCTATTTTATATTTCAACTCAATCTATTGTATAGTTATATATACTGCATGGAATTTGATTTGCAAATGCTTGGGCATGTTGTGTGATGTAATTTAGAATACGAAAAATTTATATATAATAAAATTATGATTTACTGCTACTCTTAATTTTCAATTAAACTAATCTCGCTGATAATTATATAATATTTGTTACTCAAAGGATTTTTCTTTCGGCTTTTGATAAATGATTGTCGTGGCTTGCATTACCAATTTCGTTATTTGAATTTTGTTAAACAGTTACGCAAATATGTTAATTCTTTCGTTAAGAAAATTCCGGTATAGAATACATAAAAAATATAAATATAAATCTCAATCTCATACTTGTACTTTTTTATTTTATTAGGCTACATAAAAAACTTAAATCGATTTTTTTTTTCTTTTGGAAAAAAAAAAATTTTTTTTTATAATAAATAAATATTAAGTAACATGGCTGTATATCTTGAGGGTGAAAGTCCAATTTTTAAATTTGTTATTATTTCTGATAGGCCTAAACCTTCAAAAAATAATTTCACTGAAAAGCCATCAAAAGACAAAGAACTTAGAGATAACAATATGTCTACAAGTTCGTCTTCTCCCCCTCCTAGTAATGAAAAATTAGAAAAAAACCAAGATAACCAAAATTCACAAGTGGCAAATAAACTTCCCGAGGTAAAAGTGGATGATAGTCCTAATAATAATGGAGATTCGACGAAAGAACCGAAAGAACAAGAAAATGAAGAAAAATGTGAGTTTCCTTCCTTCCTTCTTTTATTTATAAAAAAAAAAATATTTATTTATTTTTATTTATTTATTTATTTATTTAATTTAAAAAATTATATAGCCTCTCGATTAACCATAAAAGTTCCCTCAAAGAGTTCATCCCCTCAACTTGTTGCTTCACCAAGTGCTAAAACTCCTGAGCCTGTTTCTCCAAGTTCTAGTTTTTTCAAAAAGCTTGGAAATATGATAAGGAGTACTTCTGATAATGGTACAGCTCCTGAGGAACCCACTACTTCGGACCAAGAACAACAAGAACAACAAGAACAACAAGTACAACAAGTACAAGTACAACAAGTACAACAAGTACATCAAGTACAACAAGAACAACAAGAACAGCAAGAAAAACCAGTAGCTAACGATAACATTACAGAAAATACTGTGAATACTGCAAGATCCATTGATGAAAATAAGAAAGAAGGTGAAGATAAAAAGAATACTCCTGAACCTACTGCCGTAAAACAAAGAACAGGTTCCTTGGCTAATCTCGTCAATACGAAGTTTATTACACGTACGTCAAGTCTTCTTAAAGAAGTATTCGATAGCATTGATAGAAAGATGTATCCTGATATGGAACCAGATTGGGTCGCGAAAAATCAAAATAAATCAAATAGAGAGGCAGCCATTAACGAACGGGAGCAATTATTGGAAAATAAAGATGTTGAAATTACAAATGATAAATCACAAAACCCTCAATCCCCTCAATCTACACAAAATGTTATGGCTGAAGTTGGAGTTGCTCTCAATGAACGTAAGGAAAAACTTGAAAATATTGGTGAAAGAACCGAAGAATTAAGTAATCATGCTTCTGAATTTGCTAGATTAGCTAAACAAGTTAGGGAGAAACAAGAACAAAAGAGTAAATGGTCATTTTGGTAATGATAAATATCTACGCTATTAGCAACCATTTTTATTGACATTTTATTTATATCAATGATCATTAATATAAAACTCATTAATCATATAACTCAACTACTTTTGAAAGACATTTATGTAGATTTAGTTTCAATGTAATTTTTCCTCATCTACTTTAATTATTATATTTTTTTTATTTTAATTATTCTGTGTATATACCATTTTTCATCATTTTCATTGAATTTACTTATAGGTTTTTATTTATTAGTTATTGAGTTTGAATTATTAATATTCTTTTTTTTTTTTTATTAAACTGTTAAAAAAAAAAAATAAAATAAAAATTTAATAAGATTAATTATTTCGGTTTTATTGTTACATTTATAAACATAAATTAGCTTAGGATATTTAGTTGTTAGAACCCAGATAAGTATAATTACAAAGTAATAATGATAATTAACTATAAGAATTAACTTTGCTTTCAATTCTGCATTAGCTCATTGAGTCTTGTCTATGGTGTTTGCAATAGACTCATCACTTAAATTTTCAAAAAAAAAGATAAAAGACAACTCTATTATTACATTGGATACAAAATAAATTAGTTTAAAAATCTAGTTTAAATCCGAAATCGTTCTAAATCTATCTTTCTAAGTTTCCAACTACTTGATGTTTCATTCTTATCGATTCGATTAATACTTGTAAGAGATTTTATTCCAATATTTCTCCAATCATAACCACCTAATTGTACTGAATCTCTATAGACTGAAACGGGTTTTGGAGCTTCATTTAAATACAAAACTGGAATCATCGATGGTCTTTTGATAAATTTAGAAAAGTAATTAACGTCTAAATATAAAGTTATAGGGAAAAATATTTTTTTTTTTCAAACTTACCTTCCATGCGCGCATTGAAACGGGAAATCACACTCCGCAAGTTTTGCTACCAATTCTTCACATTGTTGTAATGAAAGCTTGTCATTAAACTTGATTGCGCCTATTAATCTCATAAATGAATTAATATTATAAAAAATTGATATTGATTAATAAGTTATTGGGATAAAATACCTCTACAGGCTTTAGAGTTTAATATATCAATAATTCCTCTTGGACATTTCCTTATCATTATCCCCCAATCTCTAGATTCATCAAGATCATCATTTGCGTTAAAATCGGTACCAATGCCACCTGTTTCTTCTAACCAATAAAGGTGCTGACGAACAATTTCTTGTGTTATTCTTTTATCCAATGCACATCGATCAGCGATCATTTTCGGAAGATGAGTTACATAAAGAGGAATATGATCACCTCCCTTTGAAGAGACAAAATGTGGTGAAACAAAAGAAGTTGTTGTATTAGATATGCTATCCGACTTAGTACTGAAAAATATTCCCCATTTATTAAAGTTGCTCTCAAATCTCTCGATGACTTGTGTCTCCCTAAATGTTAATATTATCTTATTTGATGGTTTAAGTTGAATTGTTTCGACAAATGAATTTGATGGTTGTAGTGCGCTGTTATCTTCAATGTCCATTCGATCCGATTGCTCGAGTTTGAGTTCACAAAATTCTTTTAGCAACATTTCGATACGTACACGCTCATCAGCTGCGTGTTGATCGACAAGGACCAAAATGTTACGCTTCTCTTCTATATCCTTATCAATATTTTGCGTACAAGGTAACTTGCAAGCAATAAATTTATTATCAACCTGACCAATAACTTTAGCTTGCTTAATATCTTTTTTACAAAAACGATGTTCCGAAATATTTGAATGTATTGAATAATTTTGTGAAAAGAAATTGCTAGTAACTGAAGAAGTTTTGTTGTTTGCTGTTATTGCTTTAAGCAAAGGAATTGGAACTTCCGCACTTTTGAAAACAGGATTGGTCCATTTCTAATTTTATAATAAAAGGTGAATAAAAATAATGATTGTAAAAAAGTTTAAAAAATAAAAATTGTTTAAAAATTACTTCAAAAGTCCCCTTTGCCCATGAAATCGCTCCTGAATTATCATTTACTTCTTGAAACTTCGATGTTCTAAGTCTACTTCGATCTACTTTAGCTTTTAGTTGTGAATTCGCCTTTTTTGAATTTAAATCTGTACTTGTACCATTTATGTTACAATTATTCTCCGAGTTTTTGTTATGTTCGGTAAGATTGTCATAAAATCTATCATTAAATGAGCCACCTTTCAATTCTTTATCTTGAAATGTATATTGTTTCCGACCTCCACTCTTGATATGTAATACATTTTCAAAAGATAGCGACAAATCACGTTTATAATTGATTTGTTCCTTATCAATTATTGACATTGGGGTGTCTAAACTTGGTATTGTCTCAATCTCACGTAATGAAAACCCATGATGCAACAGAAATTGTGATACTAGTGCAGATAAAAGATCTATAATTTTGGACCAATCCTGAAATGAATAAATTTAGCTTATATTTAAAATTCTCGATAACAATAAAAATATAAGCTTAAGACAATTTAAACAAAAAAAAAAAAAATAAATAAAAAAAAAATAAAAGTACAAATTAAGATGAAAATCAATAAGATAAAACTAACCTCAAATTCTATCATACTTTTTGCTGGATCCAAACATTTATCATAAATGGTTGTTGGGCAAGTGAGATGAATGAAAAATATTGGATATTTTTCCAAAGATTTTGTCATAGAACTTTTCTCTATATAGATAGAAAAGATTGAATAGATGAATTATTTTTAGAATAATTTAATCTATATGTATTAAGGAAACACCAACTATATTTTGAATAATCTGATCCAGATTTCAAGGGTAATTCATAATTCTAATGTATATGTATATAATTTTTTTTAAAAAAAAACAAAATGGTAATAATAAAAATTAATAAACAGAAATTTCCATTTATTGGAAACACTAATTGGTTGTCTAACCTTTTTACCAAAACTGCTTTGATTAAATATCTCATCAATCAACTTATATATTTCATTAAAACCTATAAGCAGTTTATTGACGTCTATAATAAAAGTAAAGTTAAAAAATTTGAAGATACACAATAAGTGATTATATTTTTCAACCACTAATATTTACAAAAATATTGATGTTGCTACATATAAAATAAATTATTTTAAAATTAGTATATTAATTTAAACTCATAATAAATATAATCTTAAATCATAAATATATACCCTTGTGTGAAACCCTCTAAGAGAGAAAAATCCTTCAATTTTTATATCATCTTCCTCTGCATATACCGAATCAAGGTTCTATAAAGAAAAATGAAAATAAATAAGATTATAAAATCGAATAATTATAAGAAATTAATTTAATATTACCTGTGCCAGAGATGATCCAAAAAGTTGTCGAAAAGTCGATATGCTAGTTGCAGCCTAAATAAACATTAAAATTAATATAAATTTTTTTTTGTTATTAGTTCATTAATAGATGATCATTCTTTACCTTTTTTGTAGTGACAATTTTGCTATCAATTGACGCGTCAACTAAAGTGAAGGTTACTTGAGGATGAATTAACGCTAATGATTCCACCAATTTCTTAACATTTTCGAGTTCATTAATGAAGCCGTTCTCTGATAAATGCTTACGACGAACAGGATACTAAAATATCGAATAAAATTATTACTAAATCAAGTAAAAAATGAAACTTTCAAATTTTTATGAACAATTAAAAAAAAATAACAAATATACCGTAAAAAATAAATCACGTATTATTATTATAGTTCCAGGTTTTTTACGCCTACTACTTCGTGTTGGGCCACATTGAAGACGTTGTCCACCCTAAATAAATAGAATTAACATATTGTAACTATGTCTTAACTTTATTCAGAAACTAATGTTAAATATCAAACCTTTAAAATCGTGCAATACGTGTCATAGTAATTAGGATGTTTACTTATTATTTCCAAGGCGGAAACTTCAGCCAACGTAGCCAAAGCTTTTAATTATTAAATAAAAGAAAAAAAAAAAAATTAAATAATAATGATCAAAAAAAAGTGTGGAAAGAAATTCTATTAATGAAATAATATCAAACCTTCTCCACGAAAACCATAAGTAGTTACGTGCGCCAAATCTTCTAATGTATGACATTTTGAAGTAGCTATAAATATTAAATAAATTTATTAATAAAATTGATATCATTTGAAGTTATATGAAAGGATCAACTAAAAGAAAAATACCATATCGTTGACCAATTTTTTCCATATCCTCTGGTGTAATTCCTGTCCCATTATCAATAATTTGAATAAAAAATTTCGTCATATCAACATGAATTTCTATGGTTGTTGCTAAAGCGTCAAGACCTAAGATAAAATTTGTTACAATGAATATGATTCCAAGAATAACGCAGCAACGCATAAAGTTCTTACTATTCTGGGCAAGCTCGACAACACACTGAGCCACAGTTGAAATAAAAGAAGCGCGAAGCTTGCGAATGGCCGAGTCATTTAATCGACGAATTGTCATTTTGTGAAAGTTGGGAGAACTTAGTCAACTTACGCGTAATTTAATAGTAAGATCACTTACCAACGTTATTTATGTAACCACGTGATAATAAGCTTAAATATACAAAGAGGCATTCATCGGCATCATCGGTATCATCCCACATCAAAACATGCAAGATCCTCGTATAAATTCTAAAGAACCTTTAGAAAATAAAGAATCACGATGGATTGGATTATACAAATTAGAATATTCTGATCCAAAAGGGAATAAAAGGGTTTGTTTTCATAAGAATAATATTTTCACTAAGTACGAAATTTATACTATTTTAGATAAAAACTTGTTAAAATTTTTATTTAGTCTTGGGAAATCGCAGAAAGGAAAACGAGGGGGAGTAGTGAATTAGATGGTAAAACGATTTAATATTTCTTAATATATCACAAAGATTCATTATTTTTGATGAATTCATTTTAAATCAATGAAAATTAATTTTATAAGCTGTTGGAATCGTTTCTTTATTGAAATCCAAAAATAATGAGTCAACTCAGATAATATTATGTTTACAATTTCGTCCTTCTATCAATAAAATGAGCGTTGAATTTCCCGCTGGTATATATAATTTTTTTTTTTTTTTAAAAAAAAAAAGTACAATTAGTTTATCCGTAATAGAGATATATTTCAAATATGTATCAATTTTTTTTTTCCTCGTAAATAAAGGATTGGTTGATCAAGAAGAAACTCCCGAAAAAGCAGCAATAAGAGAATTAGAAGAAGAAACTGGGTACCATGGTAAAATTGTTTCTTCATATTACACAATGTATAATAACGTAGGAATGACAAATACGAATAATAAATTAATTTTCGTTGAGGTAAATAATATTTAAATAAATTTTCATTTTCATTTAATGTGTGTGTATATGTTAAAAACGATTTTTTTTTTTTCGAAAGGTTGATTTGGATGATGAAATTAATAAAAATCCACAACAAAAACTTGAAGAGGACGAATTCATTACCATCGTAATTGTTCCTATCAAAAATCTTTTTTCAACTTTACAGGGTAAGAATAAAATATCAAATTTTTTTTTTTTATTTTACAAAGGGTTTAAAAAAACATTTTCTATTATTTTAAAAATGATATTATCTAGAGTATGAAAAGAAAGGATACGGAATAGATTCGAACCTTGGATCTTTCGCATTAGGTTTACATATGTCTGCTTCTTTGTTGCAATAAAATTTAAAAATTTTACTTCTGTAAAAATGTATTTTATTCCTATAATAAAATCTATTTATTTAAAACCAAATATAGTAATAACTGTATTTTGATATTTTGAAAATCTCGAAAATTAATTTTTTGATAATCTAATTAATCGACATTTTGCTGATTACCTGATTTTTATCAGAAAAGAATAATTCTCATTTATTTCATGGCATCAAAAATCAAATTAATCACATTCGATGCATTTGGAACATTATTTCGCCCAAAAAATGGAAAAATAGAATATTTCTACGTAATAGAAAATCCATTTCATTTTTAATTTCATCAAATTATACCATATAAATATATATGTATATTTATTTCCTTTTAACTGCTTAAAAATTTAGTCAAAAGAGATTGCCAAATTCGGAATAAAATTAGAAGAATCTTTAATAGATAAAAAATTTAGAGAATCTTTTCGGAGTATTTATAAGTTATACCCTAATTATGGATATGATAGTAAATTGAGTCCAAAGGAATGGTGGACTAAGGTAAGATGGTAAAAGATGATGATAGAGATGATCCCAATTATATAATTTATTTTTTATCGTAGGTTATAGAAAAAACATTTATTGAAGCTGGAGTTAATAAACAAAGTAATTTTGTTGAATTTATATTTTTTTTTAAAAAAAATAAATTTGTTTAAATTTAATAACAAATTTTTTTTATTTATTAAAGATTTATCACTAATATTACCAACATTGTCAACAAATTTATATAACAAATTCACAACTTCTGAAACATATGAGTTATATGATGATACTGTACACGTGTTAAATGAATTACATAATAACAGAAAGATTAAATTAGGTGTAATAAGTAATTTAGATGAAAGAATAGGTATGTTATATACATTAATACTCCAATTATTATTAATTATAATGCTAATATAAAATTTATTTGAAGAGAATATTTTTTCTTCATTAAACATTCGTCAATATTTTAATTTCATCTTGTTAAGCGGTAGATTTGGTATTGAAAAACCGGATGCCAGAATTTTTGAAAAAGCAATAGAATTAGGTGAAATTAATACTACAAACAAAGAAGAGAGGAGAAAACAAGTATTGCATGTTGGTGATGATAAAGTTAGGTGAGCCTTATTAACTTCTCTTTATTCTCTATTTATTGTTAATTGTTAATAGTTAAATACTCATGTATAGTATAATTTTTCAGAGATTATCAAGGAGCAAAGAATGTTGGTATAAGTACATTACTTATAAAAAGAATTGAAGATACAAAATCTGAAAACACAATATACAATAATGAAAAAAATCAACGATATGATATTATTCATAGTTTAAGTGAGATATTCAACTATATAGGGTGATATATCTCATTTCTGTTATCATTAGAATGAATGCTACAAATATAAAATTTTATTAAGCATTCACTAAGTAAAACGAACCTTATCTTGACCATTGTTTGTCGGCATCCGTAAGAGGGACATACTATAAAAAAGAAACGAATTTGATTAGAATAAAGAATAAAACATAAATTATAAATGGTTTGTATTGATACGGTACCACGACTCCCATCACTTTCTTTCGTGTAACATTTCCATTCTCGTCTTTATCGATCTGATAAATGTACTGATCTTTACCTCCAACGGGAATGAATAGTCTATTTAAATGCACGCATTAAATGTAATTGACTTCAAAAAAATAATCATCCCATATTAATGTTTTAACTTACCGTCCAGGTTCTTTCAGTTGATTGATCAATGCATCTGGCGTTTCATCTGCAGCGGCGCCAACATGACTGTATGAATTCAAAATTTTCAATCGGTAATTAATTGTAACAAATAAAAAAGAAAGAAAGAAACCATGAATAATGTACATGCAATCATAAGGTGCCTCTTCCGGATAACCTTCCCTTCCATCTCCGTGAATTAATATGATTCTTTGAGATTCCAAAAGGTCTGGTCGATCTTTTTGAATATTCTTTTTCGACATGTCTACAAGTTCCTTAATATGTTCTATTCCAATCACCTTTCCTTCGGGTCCGACCTTTAAAATAGAATAAATGATAAAGATCCAAAAAGTGGAATAAAAACAATAATCATGTAATAATGTACCATTTCTGCAAGGCATGCCGTTAAATATCCCGATCCACATCCAATGTCCATAACTAAATAAAGTATCTCGAATTTAAACTTAAGTTGGGATGAATTATAATATTTTTTTATCTTCACATACCTTTCATACCGGGCTGTAAAAAAGGTTCCAAATTTTGAAGAGCATGAGCATGCATGTGGCTTTATAAAAGAAGAATGAAAATTTTAGTCGTATTCTTTCGATAAAACCGATAATTGAAGCCAATATCAATTATTTTATATAATAATATGCTTACGGTGCAGAAATGGTGGCACCATAACCTAATTGTTGAGGTGAATCTCTATATGGAGAATAAGAAGCATAATTTTTTCTATCGGTAGCTTTCATAGCTTCCTCAACCCGTTTTGAAGTAATAATTTTAGCCGATTTCAAGTTATTCACGAGGCCTTCGTTGCTATTAGCAGAACAATACCAAGCCATGTTTAAAGAAAATGGACGTAAAAAAGTGTTTGTTACAGAAGAATTTTGAAATAAAGTCCCCGAGTCACAAAAAACAGGTTTAAGTGCAGAAGATAGACCGGAGATATTATTGTAAGAATATAATAAAGGTGAAGATAAAAGGGTCGCAGTAATAGAAAATTGGCTTAACAAGAGTCGATAGTTTATATTGCGAAGAAATGGCATTGAAGTGAACATACGGTCGTGCGAACTTGAATTAACGATTCTTTTACATCATAGATCATCATAGATCAACAAGCCGTAGATCATTACACGACATATCAATATTAATCATTGTTAAAAAAAAAAATCAAAATTTAAATTTAAATTTAATGAGTACTAAAAAGAAAACTTTACGGAGAAGGAAAATTAGCAATAGTGATGAAGAGGAGGAACAGCAGGTTCAAAAAAGCAATGAAGTTCAAAAACGGACCTCAGCCTTGGGGACTGCTACTTCAGCTAAATTAAGCTTTTTTGATGAAATAAACGAAGAAGTACGTGCTTTTAAAGCATTGTCTTCTGTTTAAAATTTTTTAATAAGCTTTTTTGACTTTAGGATGATATATCAGAATATAAATCGCTGAAATTTATTTCGAAGGATAGTTATAGTCCAATAACTCAAAGTAGCAATACTCAGGAAAAAAATATTGATACAGGGACGAATGTGGAACAAGGAATATCTTTTAATGAACAAATTTCTAAAATGAAAACAAATGTAAAATCAGAGATTAGGACAAGCAATCAATCAGGAAGAGGGATATTTGCTCTGCAAAATATACCTTCCGGTATTTTTATATCTCGCGATTATGCTCCAGATAGCATTGATACTGTATATCAATTATTATTTTGTGTAAATAATGATTTCAACATGAAAATGCTATTATAATTCATAGGTACTCTTGTCATGGAAGATATGTCTTACGCGTCAGTAGTAGATGATGCAAACCTTTCTATAATTTGTAGCAATTGTTTTATGAAAGGAGGAAAATTATTATGTTGTGCAAATTGTAAAATTGTTTATTATTGTTCCAAGGTTAGGAACATTCATAATAATTTAATCAGATCAATATATATTGATGCTGATGACTCGCATATATATTGTATAGGAATGTCAACGTAATGATTGGGCAATCCATCAACATGAATGTAAAATTTTTGTCAAAGTACAGAGAAAGCCACCAACTTCAATTCGTTTAATATGCCGGATCCTAATACGTCGAATGAGTGATCCGGCATCAGTACGTAATTTTTGATAATAAATATTTTTGATAAATTCTTTTATTTTTTATTTTAATTTATTCATTATCATCATTATCATCATTATCATCATTGTCATTATTGTCATCAGTTCAAAGAAATCGAAAATTTACAAAGCAGTATCCTAAATGTTAATGATAAATTGGGTTTTTTTAGTTTTCATGATATTTTATATTCTTCTTAGTAATGATTACACAACACAGATCGAAATTTATTCAAACAAGAAAAAATCGAACCTTTTGTTCAAATGTCAATGGTGGTTCGTGAATGCGTACCAAAAGAAGCCATATTGAATTCATCAGATATGATTGAATTATTTTGTCGTGTATTTATTATATTTTACCAGAATATTTTTTTGTATATACGCGTAAAAAAGAAAAGGATTAATAAAAAAAAAATTTTATATTATTATCAGTTTACAGAAAATAGTTTCTCTATTATGGATGGAGAAATGATACCAAATGGAGCAGCGATTTATTCTAACACATCACTGATCAATCATTCTTGTCAGCCTAATTGTGTTGTTGTTTTTGAAAAATCAAAAATGATGATTCGATGTATTGAGCCTATTATGAAAGATCAAGAGGTAGAGGGGAGAGAGGGGAGAGAAAAGATGAGAAAAGATAATATATATATATAATATATTATATATTATATTTATATATATTTATATATATTTTTTGTAGATTACAATCAATTATATCGATGTAAGTCAACCGGGTGAAGAGCGACGAAAAGAATTACAAGATCGTTATTATTTTATATGCAGATGCGAATTATGCGAATATTATAAGGTATGTTATTATATTATAAATTAATCAATACATTAGTCTTATTCAGCTTTATAATTATAAATTATAGTCGAAAACTCATGTTGATCCAAGAAGCGCTTTAAGATGTCAAAACCCAACTTGTTCGAATGCAATTGAACCTCCAGGTTTATTTTTTATCCTTTTTTTTTTT
This sequence comes from Oehlia diaphana, assembly GCA_003833135.1. Lineage (NCBI taxonomy): Eukaryota > Fungi > Glomeromycota > Glomeromycetes > Glomerales > Glomeraceae > Oehlia > Oehlia diaphana. The sequence goes on along the minus strand of QZLH01000453.1, from coordinate 32,634 downwards.
TAAAAAAAAAAAAATCACTTTTAAAAAATCACTTTTTTAAAAACATCACTTTTTTTAAAAACAAAATCTCTGTTAAAAAAAAATCACCTTTTTTTAAAAACAAAAATCACTTTGTTAACAAAAGAAATTACCACCTTTTTTTTTATAGAATCATTAGAATTAGGAGTAGAAGAATATACATCAACATGTTCAGTTTGTTCAAAGGAGATACATTATGATGTAGCGGATGTAGAGAAAAGGTTATCGGTGGCCTTAGAATTTTTTGATAAAGGAACAGAATTACGTGATCAAGGTAAAATTATCTAATTTAATTATTTTATACGATTTAAAGTATTAACAAACAAATTACAATCGGATATTAGATGATCGACAAGCAGTAACATTCTTTGAACAAACGTTTAAAATTCAACAAGAACTTTTATATGAAGCAAATTATAATATGATAAGAACTCGTAAAACATTAGTTGAAATATATTGTAACTTAAAGGATTGGAAGAAAGCATTAGATCATTCATTAAAATTAATAGAATCTTATAGAATTTTATATAGTAAATTCCATCCACTTTTAAGTTTACAAATATATTCTACTGCAAGAATTTATTTATCATTTGATTATAATGATATTAAAGTTAAAGATCTAGAAAAAATTGATGAATTATTAAGGGAAGCTTTAAAAGGGTTAGAAATTACTCATGGATATCAACATCCTATTACCAAAATGGTCGAAATGAATTTATGGGATGTTGAAGGTGAATTAGGGTTAAAAAAAGGAGAATATTAATGAGTAAACTATGAATTAATCACGTGGCATGATATAAAATCATGTCCGATAATAGATAGCTTTATTTATTTATATTATTATTTTATACAACTAGAAAAAGTTGTTATAACCTCTTTCATTACAAATTAAGGAAATATCGGCTTCAGATTTAAATTCATGTGATTATTATTATATTTTTTAGTTTATTATTGTCTGGTAGTATCGAATCAGAAAACAAACAAATGTACGAAATAAATTAAATGTTACAATGTTTAAAAATTTTATATACCCAAATATACGTATTTTTTTTTTTTTTATATATATTATTAATAATAATGAACGGATGTAACAAATAAAACTTCATTAAATGAAACCAGCTTCATTTCGAAATAATTTAGAATTATCGGTAAAATTGGATTTGTAGATAAGAGAAATCGGAATAGAATCGGAATTTCGGAAATATCAGAAATTTTCTTAATGTGTTTATATTAACAATTTATTAAACAATGTACTCTTTTTTTTTTTGTATTACTAAACCAATTTGAAATCAGATGAAAATGATCTAATTGAATCCTGGGAGAAGAGAGAGAGAAAAAGGCTTTTTTTTGGCTGTTTCATGCGGCTTAAAACTTTCTTTATAATGGTATTACAAATTTAAGTTCGCGTGTGGTAAATTAAGTTTAATTAAGAGAGTTATATACGTAACAATTATGTAATTTACTATTAGATAGTTTTGGCCAATGCCTGTGGTGGTCCCCTTTTTTTTTTTGACAGAAACACATGGAAAATCATCACACAAAGAATTCTTCCATTTTTTGATTATAAGTTAAAAAAAAAAAAAAAATTAAGAGAACAGACCACAATTCAAAAAAAGCGGAACCTTAACATTACACTAATGTGAAAATGGTAAATAATGTGGCTTTCATAAAAAGATTTTTTTTTTCCAATAAAGTTTAGATTTTTTATTGTTTCATTGATAATGGAAATAAAAAAAATCAAATTTTTCAATTAATTTCATTATGGTAACAATTGAAAACAAACTTAAAATAAACTTGATTATACTTTTGCCTGATATTTATGAAACTATTGAGACTATTGTAAGCTAGAAAAAGTTTTGATTTTCCTTATCTTTTTTTTTTTTTTATATGTGATACATAGGTATCGGGTTTCAAAGATTTTTTTCAAATTGAGGCTTATACAATTCGTGGCTTTTCTTTCCTTTTTTTTTGTGGCTAATTCCGTAAATTTCAAAATACGCGGGTTTTTTTTTTTCACTTTTATTACATTGTTATAATCATACTCCACTGTCTCCAACATATAACATAAAATCAGGTATTATTACATTTTTTTTTAAACTTTTTGACAATTGTTTAAAAAATTTTTTTTTTAAAAAAAAAATTTAATTTTTAATAGTTTTTTTAATAGTATTTTTTTTCTGCAACCTCTACATTTCTATCATTACAATAAAATGTAATATTACACAACAATACTTTGCATTAATAATAAGGTGGCTTATCATACTTTTTTGTGGAGTTTATGGTATGTACGATATGCATGTATCATGCAATTACGCATTTACCGTTAAAAATGCGTGCAAATGTATGTATATAGTACTTTAAACCTGAATCCCTGTCAAAATAAAATAAAGAAAAAAAAAAAAAAAAAAAAATTTCAGGGCGTAAAAGTTTCTTTTTTTCTTTTCTTTCACGGAAGATATATCCGAAAGAGTAATTTACTAAAATTAATCTTATACGAAGATTTTTACCTAGTTAGATTGTCCTATTTATTGTTGTTTATCGTACATAATCTATACATTAAAAATGCATTTTTTTTTTTTTAAATGAGTAAAACGAAAGGGATAATTTCTATACAGAATGCATAATCAACCAACATATAAAAGGGTTTAATGTAAGAATTGACGCGTGACACAAGTATGACAGGAAAAAAACCTAAAAATTATTTTGTTAGGTGGGTCGTAACGATCTTTAACTTTTAATGATAATGTAATTACCGAATATCCGAAGGATTTAATAAAATTCCCTGATTTGAGCTGATTGATTTGTTTAAAACAAACGGGTTGATCCTTTTGTGATTACTAGAAATTGAACAAAGATGTGCAAAGGTTAAAAAAAAAAAAAAAAAAAAAAAAAAATTTTTTTTTATGTAATTTGATTCTCCATTAGAAAATTTATTGTGGAAGGGTCCGAGAACAAACAAAATCTTACCACGTATCTTGCATTTTATTTATTTATTTTATTTTTAATAATCTATAATTAATCATATGAAATAGATAAAATTATCAAAAGATAATAGATAGATATTATCTTTTACACTTCTCTATTTATTTACCTACAAATTTTTTTTTTAAAAATAGATGGATAATTTTTATAGTAATGTGGTGTAACCCAAATTCTTTTTTATGTCATTCCTTTTTAGTTAATTTCATTTAATTTTCTATTCTCGTAATTAATTGTAAAAATTATCTCGATGTGGAGGGAATAATAATAATAAATAATAATACCCATTTTTTAAATGAGAGAATTAGAAGAATTGATTATGGTAGAATTTATTTTTAGAAATTACAAGTATTATGAAACCTTTTTTTTACCAAAAATTTCCTTTTCATTACAGGAAACGTGGTAAGGAATGTTTAACGTAACACCAATATTAAGTTTAATTGATGAGAAGATTTGGTTCGAGAATCGAGAGGTATATATATGGATATATATATATTATGTTATATGTTATTATGTTATATATATATATATGATACGTTATTATGTTATATATGATATTATATTATATAATGGATGTATAATGAAAAAAGAGGGGTAACAAATAAAGTGTATCAGAAGTAAATGCGTTTAAACTAAGTTTAAACTGAGTTTAGACCTTGAATAAACTAGTTTATAAACAAGATTTTAAACCTGATTCTATACTTGATTTTTTTGAAACGTAAGAAAAATGATTTCATATCTGCAATTGAGAATTCGGTGGTAAAAGAAGAAAGGAAGAATATTTGTTTTAATGTATCGTAAATCTAACTTTAATAATCTCGCTTCTTTTTTTATATATATAATTTAATATTACAAAAAAAAAATAAATTTATTAATAATTCCTTTATATAGGATAAATGATATATTTTGTTGTGTAATAATAAAAAGTAATTTTAAAAAATATTTTTTCTAACAATCATTGTAAATATTATTTTTTTTTGATGCGGAATGAAAAATTACATATTTTTTTTTTTTTTTTTGTTTAATCCAAAAGAGGTTATTTTTTAACATCGAACAATTTCAATTATTATCGTTTCAGAATCTGTTTGAAACTTTAGTTTTTTTTTTTTATTACATACTATTAGAATGAATTTGATCATTTGCATTTTTTATTTTATTTTATTTTATTTTAAAATTATTCCGAGAATGATCGAATTTTGATATATCTATCTATCTCTCTTTCTCCCTCTCCTCATTCTTTTCACATTTCTCCCCATTATATATACATAATAAAGTAAGTAAATAATAAATAATAATAAATAAATAAATAAATAATAGATATTTATTATCAACAATATTTAAAATAAATAATATTATTATATAAATTACGTTTATATAATTAAAACTTTTCTTGTAAAACAAAAGCATGTGTGCATGATACATAATTAACTCTATTTAGAATAAAGGGAGGCCAAGGATTTCTTGGAGAAAAAAAAAAAAAAAAAGAAAGAAAGAAAGGATGGAGTGGATGTTCATGCAACATATTTTTTTTTTTTTAACAACTAAATGTTACAATATTAAATAAACTAATACTCTAAATAGTTTATTTACGTATGTACTTTATGTACTTAATCAATTTTATACTACTTTATATTTTACAATAATGGTAATATAAAATATATAATATACATAATAGGTATTTTTTTTTTCAACTGTTTCCCAGATTTCCCATTAATCTCATTAATCTCCTCCCCGCATAAGTCGTCGCATAGACATTCTGGACAAATATTGTTTATATTGTAATATATATTTTCTTTTTACTATTTAAATAACGCTTTCTTTTCCTTGTTATTTTCTCTTTTTTTTTCTAAAAAAAATAATTTTTAAAAAATTTTTTTTCTTTTTTAAACGAGAGAAAAAGAAAAAAAACCCCCCCCCCCCGGTAAAAAAATAAAAAGAGAGAGAGAGATAAACAAATACAAAATAAAAACATAAAAACAAAAAAAAAAACAAATATAAATTTAAACTAAAAATATATATATATTATTTTATATTTGTTCATCAATCATCTCAATCCATCCCTTTTTTTTACAAATTTATATTCGGTTATATCATTTATATATCATAAATATTTTTCCGTTTATAAAATTGGCAAATAATAAAAAAAAAAAATAATTTGTGTGTATATATATATATAGCCACAACAGAATAAGAAAGAAAACTTATTTCCCTCTCCCTCTTTTCTCCTTTTCTAAAAAAAAAAAAAATTTGATATTTTTTTTTTTTTTTTTTTTTTTTTTTTTTTTAAATTCCTTTTTTTTTTAAAAAAAGCCATTTTTTTTTTTTTTTAAAAAAAAAAAAATTTTATTTTTTTTTTTTTTTTTTTTTTTATTATTTATTATAAATTCCTATTTTTATCAAAAGACGCACTTTTTTTTTTCTAAAAAAAAAAGGGAAAGAAAACCTTAAATATATTCCCTATTTTAATCTTGTACCTTTAAAAAAATCATGAAACCTTTAGGTAAAACTTCGAGTAACGGTTCCAATACCGAAAATGGAGATAATAAAAGTAATAGTTTATTATCAAAAATGAAAAGTCTCCGAAAGAAAGACAGAAATAGCGTTGTCATCGATGATAATAATAATAATAATAATAATAATAATACTGTTAATAATAAAAGAAATAGTATTATGAACATTAAAAATCGAAAAAGTTTTGGTTTTCCTGATGAAACTCAACATGATGGGGTTCAAAAATTAAAAGATGAATTGGATAAAATTAGATTAGATAAAGAAATCGAACGTCAACAATTTGAAAAACGTAATAAAGATTTATTAAGTCAAGTTGAAAAATTAACTAATGATATTAATAATCTTAATAAAGATACTAATAATGTTGTTGTCGATGATGATACTGTTGATGACGTTAAATCCGATCAGCAATCACGTGATATCGTTAATGACGTTAAAGAGAAAGAATTAAAAGATGCTTTGGCTGAGAAAGAAAAAGAATTAAATGATGCTTTGGCTGAGAAAGAAAAAGAATTAAATGATGCTTTGGCTGAGAAAGAAAAAGAATTAAATGATGCTTTGACTGAGAAAGAAAAAGAATTAAATGACGCTTTGGCTGAAAAAGAAAAAGAATTGGAACAATTAAAAAATGATTTAAATCAAAAAGTTTCTACTATTAATCAACTTGAATCTGATTTATCAAATTCTAAACAAGAAATTATTAATGAAAAATCTGAATTGGAAAAAATTAAAATTGAACTTCAAGATCAAAAATCTTGCGTGGAAAATTTAACAAAAGAACTTTCTATTAATAAACAAGAAGCTCAAGAATCTGTTAATAAATATCAATCGGAATCTCGTGTTGCTTTGGAAGTTAATAAACATGAAATCAATGAATTAAAATCTCAAAAGGATCAACTTCTTTCTAATATTCAACAATTAAATAATGATTTAACTTCAAGTAAAAGTGAAATTGAAAAATATATGAAATCTAATCAATCTATTCAAGAAGAACTTGATAATGTAAAATCTCATTTAAAATCTATTAATGAAGAATCTGAAAAAATTATTAAAGAAAATTCTCAACTTAAATCTGATTTAATTAAAGAATCTGATCTCCTTAAAAAACATCTTGAAGAAAGAAAAAAACAAAATACTGATTATGAAAAATTACTTAATCAACTTAATTTAACAAAGGAGGAATATGAAAATAAAATTAATCAATTAACTTCGGATTTAATTAAATCACAAGAAGAAGTTGAAATCGCTAGAACTGAAAATTCTGTTGATAAATCAATTCAAAATCGTTTGAAAAATATTCAACAAGAAAATGATTTATTGATTTTTCAAATTAAAAAACTTAATGATGATCTTTCAAATCGTGATTCTACTTTAAATCTTGCAAATTTAGAATTACAATCCGTTACTGATCAACGTAATGAAGCTTTACGTGAACTTGAAAATGTTAAATCTGAATTAGGAAGTGCTGTACATAATATTAAAAATGATTTAGATAATCAAAGTAATGCTTTAAAAGATTTACGTTTACAACTTGAATCTAAAGAAAATACGATTCAACAACAAAAGAATTTATTATCTAATATGATTCCAAAAGAACAATATAATTCTTTAAGTGAAAATTTTGCGCAATTCAAATCAGAATTACAATCCGTGGAAAAATTGAAAAGTGAATTAGCTAGTACTAAAGCTGAATTGAAAGCTTCTAAAGATGCAGAAGAGTGGACAAAGAAACGTAATAATAATTTAATTCAGAAATTAGGTATGTATATTATTATATAATCAATTTTCTGAAAGTATCTTTCGAGGTATTTCTTTGAAGGTATCTCTCGAAACATCTTTTGAGGTATTTCTTTGAAGTATCTCTCGAGGTATCTCGAAAAATCTTTCGAAGTGCCTTTCGACGTGTCTATCGACGTATTTTTCAGAGATTACTTTTTAATCTTCTCTCTTCTTTCTCTTCTCCCCTCTCCCCGTATTTAGAACAATTCAAACAACTCGAAAATAATAACTCCATGCTACAAAAACAAGTTGGCGAGTTAAACACTAAAGGTATATAATTCATCATATTTAATTTTTTTTTTATATTCGCATTTTCGATTTGTTATATTAATTTCCTTTTTATTTCCTCTTTTTATAGCTCGTACTGTAGATAAATTGATGTCAGATGTTGAAAAATTGAGAGCTGAGAATGGAAAATTAAAAACCGAAAATGCTGAATCATTAAGAAAAGCGCACGAGTTAGAGAAAAAGTGTAAAGAATTGGCGTCAACATCTAATTCACCTATTTCACCAGCGTCACCAGCGTCACCTACTTCACCTACGTCACCTACGTCTATAACTTCGCGATCTTCCAAATTTTCGTCTAGATCGTTAGCAATGACAAATGGGGATGCATCAAATGATGTTACATCAACATCAAACGTTGTTGAACCACAATATACTAAACAAAAACGTAAAAGCGCTATTGAACCTTTACAGTCATATACCATTGGGTCTAATGAAATTAATAGTAGTAATAATCAACCCGTACCAAGGCCAAAGAAAGATACCGATGAAGGATGGATTACTGTTAAGAAAAGAAATTCGAAGAGGAACAGCACGGTAATAGATCATAATTAATATATTAAATTAAATGATTATTTTGGAGAAAAGGCGATTAAATTGATCAAATTTTTGATATATTTCACCAATCACCATCAATCAATTACCATAAAAAATTACATAATCCATTTTCTCTTCCCATTTCTACTCTCTATATTTATTTGTTAATATTAAAGGCGACGAACAGTATCAATAACAACAACGCGGTGGGAGAATCATCTAAAAATCATCAATCTTTAACCAAACAATCTTGGGTTTTGTTCGTTTTTAAAGTCTTATTAATTACTCTTTTATTTATCTCGATTGATTATATATTTAATATAAGTGAAGGTACAACAAAATTTGGTTTTTTACTTGATTATTACAAAACTTATCATATTTATTAAATGTATATTTAGTATTATTTATTATTATTTACATTTATCTGCTTTTTTGAGGTTTAGTTTATGGTTTTGGCATTATTTTTTTTAAAAAAAGTACTTATCATTTTAGACATTTCTTTTATGTATAGTGTAAATATATATATATGCATTTTCCAATTTCATTTCTTTTTTTTTTTTTGGTCACTTTTTATTTTAATTTTATTTAGGGTTCGTTTGAGTTTTTCTTATTTTTATTCATTTTATTTACATTAAAAAAAAATTATATTCTTTTTTTTTTTATTAAAAAAAAAAAAAATATTTTTTTTATCATCATTTATTTATTAACAGTTGTATTTCCAGATATAATTTTTAAAAATCAATCTAATTTTTTTTTTTATTTTATCTCAAATAATTCAAATCAATAATCCCAAAAGTATCAGTCCATTTTTAATACCATCGTATATTATTATACCTAATAATTAATTATTCATTACCAAAAAAAAAAGGGAGTGCAGATAAAACGGATATTAGATTAGAGGAAAAAAAAAAATATAATCTTGTATAGAAATAAAGATTATACATTTTATGATTAATGGGGTTTTGTACATAATATCAATAAAAAAAAAACTATATTTAATAATTAAAATTATACAGTACTGTTTCTATTTTTACGTGTGAATTAATTGTTACAAATTACAAGTGCGAGTGTGAAACTGCGTACTGCGCGGCAAATACTATCTTCTTCTACCATATGCATGTCGATCTTCACCGCATAATATATTTTTACAGTAAGGTGGTTGAAGAAAATAGCACCTGATGGTACAAGAACGATACATTTGCTACTGCGCGACGTGTGAAAATGCATGTGTTGCGGTTAGGTATTACAATCACGCCTAAACCATTTATACCATTTGATACATCTAACATTGCCTAAAGAGGATTCCCCTATTTTAGCCTTAACCCTGGCACATAAAGATCACTCACGTGAATTATGTCAACTTCCCAATTCCCTGTTCCAAATTTAATTGACAATAAGTGCTGTCACTATGCAGTCACAAGAATTTCGGATGCACAACATATTTTTTAATTACAATGAATTTCCAGAAATTTTTAAACTTATTTCTGGCAGTAATCAAAACTGTATCTTGTTCTATAAGAAACGAATTTATTCCCTGACATAACTTTTAAAGTTATACATAATATTGTGAATATATTTTTATAATTATTCGGTAAAGTCAAAACATTAAACAATGGCGTCAGTTCCAGTTAGCAAACGTACTACACGCAACAATCTCCCAGGTCGTCTCAACATCCCTACCAATTCCCTTACCCCCAATTCCTCAGCTCCGTCTTCTCTTTCTCCACTTATTGTCCCTATATCAAATTCAAATGGATCTAGCACGACTCATCAACAACAGACTAATGAACTTATCTCTGTGATGGGAAGGATAACTCCACAACCACTAGAAGACGACAATAAAGATTTTTTCCATGACGAATCTGTTAAAGTTACTGCTCCAGATGGTGAAGAAATAAACCCTGCTAATTTTAGAGAGTTGTCTAGGTTGGGTGAAGGTGCTGGTGGGACAGTTTCCAAAGTAGAAAATAAGTCAACCGGCCACATAATGGCAAAAAAGGTGCGTTGAATGAAATAGTTGAAATCATTGAAATAATTAATAATTTGTCATTACATTCATTTTTACTTTTATATAAACATTTATTTAGAAAATCAATGTTGTCCTAGACCCAAAAATATATAAGCAAATTCTTCGTGAACTTCAATTTCTTCGTACATGTCATTCACCAAATATTGTATCATATTATGGTGCTATTTTGGAAGATAGTGATTCATCAATTGCAATTTTCATGGAATATTGTGAGGGTGGTAGTTTAGATGCCATTTATAAAAATGTGAGCAAAAGACAAGGAAGAATCGGTGAAAAAGTCCTTGGTAAAATTGCCGAATCAGTAAGTTTTTTTTATCAATTTTTTATTCGAAATTTAAGTGCAACTAGTAATTTATCTGTAAATTTACATTAGGTTCTTAAAGGATTGGTATACCTCTATAGTCAACAAATCATTCATAGAGGTTGGAATTTTATATATAATTATAATTCGTTTATATAACATATGGTTAAAACATTTACTTTTTTCTTTTTATAGATATAAAACCGTCAAATATCTTGGTAACTAAAAAAGGAGAGATAAAAATTTGCGATTTTGGAGTATCGGGTGAATTAGTTTCTTCAGTAGCAGATACATTTCTAGGAACTAGTTATTATATGGCCGTAAGTAATAAATTATTGGTTGAATCTTATACATTGTGAAATCTTTTGTTCAACTCTATTGTTAATTAAATATATAGCCAGAACGAATTCTAGGTTTACCATATAAGGTATCTGCTGATGTATGGTCTTTAGGATTAACGATAATGGAAGTTGCACAGAATCGATTTCCATTTCCTTCCTTTTTGTCTCCGATTGAATTAGTTACATATATTGCAAACTTACCCGCTCCTACACTTTCTGACGAATATCAATGGAGCGAAGAACTTAAAGATTTCTTAAAGATTTGGTATGGGAATTTTTTTAAATCATTTAATGATTACTTACTTTTTTTTTCAAGTTACTAATTAATTTTTTTCTTTTTTTTTATATATATAGTTTGGAAAAAGATGGAGAAAAACGGCCTACACCTAAACAAATGCTTGATCATCCATTTATTCAATTATCATCACAAAGACAAGTAAAATTGGAGTTATGGATTAAACAAGTTTGGGAATGGAAGGGTTAAATTAAAATATGTAATTAATGAGTAAATTTTTTTTTTTTTTTATATATATATAAAAATATTTTTCATTGTAATTTACAAGTTGTATACACACATATTATACGAAAATCAAATAACATTACTTTTAACAAACATTACTTTTTAACATTTTACTTACAACTGCTACTTGTATCAATTATATTTTGGATCATTTGATTAATTTGATTGTTAGATTAAAATTCTATTACATGATCTGTTTGATATTTAATCTATTTTATTTTATATATACTGTATATACTGTATATACTGTATATATATATTGTTTGTATAAATATTGATGGTAATTTTTTTTTTAAAGAATATACATATATATATATTCATGTATAAAATATATATGATAAAATAACTATATAATTACATACAATAAAAACATATAATTAATATAAATATATACAATAAAAATAACAATATAATTAGATACAGTGGAAACACAGTAAAAATAAAATTAAATTATAGAAATTTCATTGCAAAAAAAAAACTGTTTATTAACATTTTATAAACAAAATCCCCGGAAAAAAAAAATCCAAAATATATTAAACTAATAATTATTATTATATATATATTTTAGTATAAAAACTACCAATTTTTTTTTTTAAAAAAAAATTTATTAAAAAATAAAAGAAAATTATTGTTTTATATTATTATTATTACCATTATTAATGATTTCATTATTATAATATTCTTGTTTTTCATTAATAATTTCTTCTTCTTCAACATCTTTTTCATTATCATTATTATTCTTTTCATTTATATTATGAGGGATTGTTTTATTATTTTCATCGGAATAGTTTTCTAATGTTATTATATTTTCATTTTCACTGCTCTTATTATTAATAGATGATGATGTCGATGGATCTGTAATCATCTGAAGATTTGCAGGAGTAAAAAATTCAGCATTTTGTTCATTATTAATATTTTCAACATGATATAATGTTGGTGTTATAGTATCATTTTCAGGATTATAATGTTGATATTGTGAATTAGTAGGAGGTACTTGATGAGCTAAAGTATTCCATGGTAATGTAAATTCTTGTTCATGTGATTTAAATTTGTTTGTTTTTGGTATTCTATGAAGATATCTAGGTATAAATGGTGAATATTATCATTAGTATTAGTATCGGGTAATTTGACAGTTTTGAACAAATTTTGAGAAATTGGTTTTGGATAGGATTTAGACACTTTTTCTTACGTCTAGAACCTTGTCCAAAACATTGTAAGTTAAAAAATACACAGTGAAATTCGATATACAGTCCGGTATGTCGAGAAGTCCAGACCAGAAATCTGGATCGAAAACAGATATGATAATCCGTTCCAGAACTCAACTCAGAATTTACTTATGATCTGATTTATCGAAGATCCGGTTTATTGAATTTCACTATGTATGTCCAACCAAACCCATCATTATATTGGTAAGTCATATTTACCCATAACCAACTCCACAACCTAAAGATCCTTCACCACCCCATTCACGATTTGGAACGATTATAACCTTTTTAATAATAATAATAATAATAAATTAATGAATATAACCCTTTCAGAATTATTGAATATTTCATTAATATTATTATCATACCTCTCTACAAACATCAAAATCAGCATTATATACATAAAGTCGAAGAGATTTTCCTAAATATTCTTCAATTAAATCATAAAAATCTGTTTCACTACGTAAAGTAGCATGTGGGGTTCCGATCACATAATCTGTTAATGGAACCTTTAAATATAAATTATAACTTTAGAAAAAAATCTATATTTCTAATTAATAGACAAAAAAAAAAATATCTCTATACCAAACCGGCCATTTCTGCTGGACTATCCGGAGCAAGATCCAGAATATGCCATACATGTTCATTAATACTCTATATAATATTGTTAGGTAGGGAAAAAAAACTTAGATTGGAAAAATTATTATAATTTATAATAAAAAAAAATATTAGTTACCTCATATGAACAATATCGAATACTACAACCTATTTTCAATCAAATCAATTAAAAATTTGGTTTTGTTTTATAAAAAAAAAATGCGTTGTTTCTTATAATTCTTACCAATTAATCCATCTTGAGGATTACTTGTCCAATCTCTATTTGGAATTAATTTCACCTCTATTTTATTATTCAAATAAATAATAGATCAATTCAATGAATTTATTATTAAATTTTTAAATTTTTTTAATAAAAATATTTAATATACCTCTAAATTCTTGTTCTTTTGTAGAATAAATCAATAATATAGCTTCTTTATCGATATATTGTGATAATTGTTCTTGAAAGAATGGACTATCAATATTCTTTCAAAAAATAATTATCTATATTAATTATTCAATAAAAATAAAAATGGAAATTCTATTAATTCTATTATATTATTAAATCATACCAATTGAATTCCGTTAATTCCAACAATATAATCAAAGAATGGTTCTATTCCTGCAGTATGAGCAGGTGAATTCTCTTGTACCTTATTTATAAATAAAAATTGACCAAATTTAATATTGAAATTGAATTTTCTAATTAAATAAATTGAATTATTTAATAAATACTCGTAATATATGATATCCATTTCCTTTAGCTGCTGTACTCTGAGTTCCTCCCATTTCAAATTTTTTTTTTTATAAAAAAAAAAACGATATTTTATGTGTGAGGGATGATCACAGAAAAACTTTAATATTCGAGAATCAGATAAGGCAGTTGATTGACGTTGACTCTGTACGTTATTACAGGGATAGTCAGTCTAATGAGGTAATGAAATTTTTGATGTCACTATCAAATAAATTTAGTGAAAATGATTTTATTGGTTTCTAATCAGAAACATTCGATATGCTATTAAAGAAGGCGATCAAATATATTGATAACTATATTGATAAAAGATCGTATGTTGTTGTTCTGAAATATTTTTATTTATCCATTAATTTGTAAATGATTATTACTTATTCTACAAATTAATCAAATAAAAAAAAAAAAACTTGATAATTTTTCATAACCACTGAATTTCATGTGCAAAAAAAAAAGTTTCATCTGCAAGTTAAGAAATTATATTAACAACAGATAATTTAAACAAACGAAATTAAAGGACGTGAAACATTCTCGAAAAATGCATCTTTAAAAAAAAACGCGCGTTCTTACAACTTATCTAGTTATATGCAAGATCAACTTATATTGTTACCATTTATAATAATATTATTACCATTTATAATTATCTCATGATTTTTAAAAAATCTGATGTGATCACCACTATCATAGATATTTAGCCGTAAAAAAAAAATAAACGATGTGTTTAGCAGATAGTACCATAAAATTACCAAGAAGCTATAAAAATGTCTGTAATTGAAGGTTTATCTCATATAGTGTTAACCACTTCTTCAGTAGAAAAATATGAGAGTACTGTTCAATTTTATAGTCTTTTTGGTTATCAACCTATTTCACAAGTGGGTTCACGAGTCTTGTCGAATGAAGTGTCTCAGTATTTACCACGAGAAGAAAAAGTGTTACATTTATTTGGTAAACCTCCTACTCAAGATTTCACAATAAGAATTGTGTTAACAACAAACGCGAATGAAAAAGAGCCTTTACCAGAAGAAAAGGACTGGAGACTAGAGCAATCTTCATTAGTTTCTGCGACAAAAAATATTGTGGTATGATATATAAATAGTGATTGCATTGTTATTCAAATTTAAGTGTTACCGTACTTTGTGGGCCATAGTACCCCATAAACCACGCAAATTTCAGAGGATTAAGCCTGTGTCTGAGTTCATTACACGGAGGTACAAAATTCATTAATACCTCGCGTATTCTTGTATTAGAGTATTTGAAATTTTTTGGGGGGAATTTATTACACGTAATGGTACTATGGGTCATAAAATATGGTATATTTTTATTCAAAGTTTATATTAAACCTTTATTTTTTTCCCGATCAAATCAAGGATGTTGAATCAATTTTAGAATCCATCAATCTTAAATATCAAAAATATACTTATCTTAATGAGTCCGATTCATTAGTAGCACCACCTTCAGCAGATTTAGTTCATACTGAAATTTATACTCATGATCCACTTAACAATTTAATCACTTTTACCAATAAACCAATTCCAATTAGTAAATCAATTTATCCAATCAAACCAATATCCCCTATTAAACAACAGGATATTTTTAGTAATAATATATCAACAGAACCGAAAACTAAAAAAAAAAGAATTGGTGTGTTGACTAGTGGAGGTGATTCACCGGGTATGAATGCTGCAGTAAGAGCAGTAGTAAGAGTAGCAATTTCACGTGGTTGTGATGTTTATGCTATTTTTGAAGGTTATGAAGGTAAAGTACTTTAAAATTTTCAAAATTAAAATCAGCAATAAATACTATGTAATATTAATTAAAATTATACAGGTCTGGTAAATGGTGGTGATATGATTAAAAAATTTGGTTGGGCTGATGTTAGAGGTTACCTTGCTATTGTAAGTTAAAAAATATGTGTTAAATAAATCAATTGAATATTAAATTAAATGAGATTAATGTTCTAGGGTGGTACACGTATTGGTTCTGCGCGTTGTATGGCTTTTCGTGAACGTGAAGGCAGATTAAATTCTGCATATAACATGGTTAAAAATGGAATTGATGCTTTAATTGTCTGTGGAGGAGATGGTTCTTTAACTGGAGCGGATGTTTTGAGGTCAGAGTGGCCTGGATTATTAGATGAATTAATAAAAGAAGGTATAATTTACGAATAAAAAAAACCATTATTCAATTTGGTTTTAATATTATTTTTCATTAAAATGATATGTATTGAAAAAAAAAATTCCAAATACATTAAAAAAAAATTTCTTTATAATTTATAGGAAGGATAACAGCTGAAGAAGCGGCACCATATAAACATCTCACAGTAGTTGGTCTTGTAGGATCCATTGATAACGATATGTCATCAACAGATATTACTATTGGTGCTGTAAGTTCATTACACAGAATTTGTGAAGCTGTCGATAGTATATCAGCCACAGCTTTAAGTCACTCCCGTGCTTTCGTTATTGAAGTTATGGGAAGAAATTGTGGTTGGCTTGCATTGATGGCAGCTGTTAGGTATACACTATACGATTTTTAAAATATTTCTGATATTTTGTATTATTTATACTAATTTTTTTTTTTCCCTTGATCCAAATTAATTAAAAAGTACTGGTGCTGATTTTGTTTTTATACCCGAACGACCTCCAGCTTCTGACGATTGGGAGAGTGAAATGTGTGAAATTCTAAAGATAGTAATATCATTCATATAATTTACTATAATTAACGTTAACAAAAGCAACAATCATCATATTTATATTTCTTTAAATAGCATCGTAAACTTGGTAAACGTAAAACAATTGTTATTGTAGCTGAGGGTGCTATTGATAAAAATCTCGACCCAATAAAAGCTAGTTACATTAAGGAACTTTTGAGCGATCGTATGAAACTTGATACAAGGGTCACTACACTGGGTCATACACAGCGTGGAGGTAAACCATGTTCTTTTGATAGAAACCTGGTAGGTCCATTTTCAATTATGATCGTTAGCGATTTTATTAAATAATTAAACATTTTTACACGGTTTATATTAAAATAGGCGACGCTTCAAGGTGTTGAAGCTGTACATGCTGTTTTAAGAGCAACACCAGATACACCATCGCCTATGATCGGAGTTCGAGAAAACAAAATTACATGTGAACCATTAATGAAAGCCGTTGAATTGGTCGGTTTATTATTGATGGGTTGTATGGTTTTTAAGGTGTTTTATTAACCTTGTTATACATAAAATAGACACGTCAAGTTGCTGAGGCTATTTCAAGAAAGGATTTTAGGCGTGCAATGGAATTGCGTGATCCTGAATTTAAAGAGGATTATGCAGCCTATATAGAAACGACAATTGTGAATGATGAAACTCTTTCGAAAAATAAAGTTTGTATTAAACCAACATAAAAAGAAGAATGTGATTTGTCTAGAATGATAATTTTCCTTTAATTTTTTTTTTTATAGTGTCTTCGAATAGGAATTGTCCATATTGGCGCACCAGCTGGTGGTATGAATCCAGCTACAAGAGCAGTAGTTCGTTACTCGCTTAATCATGGTCACACACCAGTTGCTATATACAATGGCTTCGATGGTCTTTTGCAAGATAATTTGCGCGAACTTTCATGGCTTGATGTTGATGGGTGGGCCGCTAAAGGAGGTTCTGAATTGGGTACACATAAAATAATTGTACCTGATCTTGATATAGGAATGATTGCATATCAATTGCAAAAGCATAGAATAAATTCTTTACTTTTAATTGGTGGATTTGAAGCATATTCTTCACTCGCTGAATTAAATAATCATAGAAATCAGTACCCGGCACTTTGCATACCTATGGTGTGTTTGCCTGCTACTATTTCAAATAATGTACCCGGAACAGATTTCTCTTTAGGAAGCGATACTAGTTTAAATGCTATTGTTGAAAGCTGTGATGCAATTAAACAATCTGCATCTGCATCAAGAAGACGTGTGTTTGTCGTTGAAGTTCAAGGTGGTCAAAGTGGCTATTTAGCGGTTTTGGCTGGACTTGCAGTATGTTAAAACATTAATATATATTTATGTTTTAAAAATTATTATCGCTTCCTTTTATTTAAAGAACTCCTATTTAGGTTGGTGCTACAAACGTATATACCCCTGAAGAAGGCGTTTCTCTCAAGAAACTTCAGTTAGACATTAACCATTTAATTCGTAGATATGGAGAAGACAAGCAAGGAACAAGTTCGGGAAGATTAGTTCTAAGGAATGAATGCGCTTCTAAAACATACACAACAGATGTTATTGCAAACATTTTTAAATCGGAGGGCCATGGACTTTTTGATTCAAGAACCAGTGTATTAGGTCATATTCAACAAGGTGATGCACCATCTCCAACTGATCGTATACGTGCCACTAGACTTGCTGTAAGATGTGTAAAATTTTTGGAACAATATACATCACATCCTACATCATCGGAAAAAGTAGTATTTCCGAGCATATACACAAATACAAAAGATTCCGCTGTCGTTATTGGAATTGATGGTGCGCAAGTTATATTCACGGTAAGACCAAATAATATATCTCTACTTGTATTTTTCTTAAAAATTATATTGTATTTTTATTTATTGATTATTTTTATTATTAGCCGGTTGCTGACTTATTACCAGAGACAGATATGAAGCTTCGTAAGGGTAAAAAAGCTTGGTGGATTAATATAAAAGAATTGGTAGAAATATTGTCAAAATGGGGTAAATTTATACTTTCTTTTTTGTTAATTTAATGGTTGAAGTTAAACTAAATTATTTCTTTTCATAGGATATCACGAAGTAGAACCGGAATTAAATCAAGAATTTTATGAGAACCTTGATATTGCTTTGCATAGGAGATAATAATTTCAGAATCAATGGAACTTATTATTATTTACTTCTATAATAGACCCATATAAATTGTATTTATATAAATTAGATGATATATAATTATCAGTATTTATTATATTATAAAATATTATCTACCAATTTATCAATTTGATTAATTGGAAAACTTATTCATTATTAAACCGAGTTAAAATGCGTCCATTATTATTAGTAAAGAAAAATTAATCTACGCGTCCGCGATTACATAATCCTTTCTGATGCTAAATCCTTCTTTCACTACACAAGATCTTGCGCAGTGAAGCAGTGAATGCGTAAGAAAATCAAGCTGTATTTTTTAAAGCATCGAATGAACGAGTATTTATAGATTTTAATAACCAAATAATCATGAATTGAATCGTATTGCGTAAAAAAATTTAATTATTGGATAGAATCGTCAGCTTTTAAAACACATTTTTGGATCGATACTGTTGTTATAAATAGAAAAAAAATTATTAGAACTCAAAATTTAAGTAACAAAAATTTACTTGTCCTTTACCTTAATAAGATTTTATAAAGATTTTTTTTGTGTATTTTCGCGAAAAACTGTGTAAATACTTTTATAACTTTAGAAGAATGTTTCTTCTCGTAAAATTACACCTAACTTTGCAATGGAATTTTATATTCATTCACCTTATGAAAGATCTTTAAAAAAAAATAGCTTATAATTTTCGTAAAACGCGAAATTACGATTATGGTTACACAAACTTGATTTTTCATCCACTGACCACTGCGGCTCGCGTCTGGTGATTGATTAAATCTACAGTGAATTTAGCTTCTTTTGTGTGATTTAAATTTTGTATTATAATATTCTTCTTTTGCTAAGTATGAAGTACTCTAATAACTTAATAAAATCTTGACAAGGTATAAAGAGCCTCTCTAATATTTTTAGGGTTGCCCAAATTTCCAAACAAGTTGAAGGGCAAGACAATTAAAACCTTTTCATTTATGTTGAAAGCCTCGAAAGAAGAATTAAGTTCATAAAATGATATTAATTTAACTTTGGCCTTATTAGATATATGATTCTCGAACAAATCTTGAATTAACATCAATTCCATAATATTTATAATTTTTTTGTACAATGGTAAGCGCTTTAATCGAATTTGCAGACCATATTTCTAAAAGAACATAATACTTTCCTTCTGATAATATTTTAATAATATATAACAAAGCTCATCAGATAAGAAAGTTTTAATTGATTCAGGATAATTTTATAATTTTCTTCATTCATAATCTTGAAGCCAGGTCCTCCTGAACGATAGAATTCATAAGTTTTTCCCGGCTCGAGAGAAGAATTGGTCACATGATTAGGATAAAAATATTGGCTACATATAATAAAAAAAAATTTCGCATTTTATAAGAAAAAAATATCAATTTACAACAAGATCTGAAGTTTTAAAAACTCCCTCTATAGCCACCCCAGATATAGTCACATCCCCCACTTACAAGCACATTTGCATTGGCCCAAATTACTAATAAGCTTATTAGAAAAAACCCTTCTTCAATCATACCATATAGTATTTTTATAATCACACCAATTTTTTTTGGTCCCGAAGGGTGTAACTATATAGGGGGTTGACTGTATTCTAATCCTATATTCAAACTTAGAAAGTTTTTCTCCGTTAACTACTTGCCCATTTCCATCTACTCCCAATGGCAGATGAATAGCTTTCTTAGTATTGTCACTCTGAACGGCATGAAACGTGAGTAAAAGAGTATTACATCGCTGGTCTGGTATATCTTCAGGTTCCAAATTTAAAAGCGCTGCTACTTGACTACCAATCAGGGTATTTACGTGGAAAGCACCTTCATTTTCTTTTAATGGTTCAACAGATAGGACTGTTGCCGACCGAATATCAGTCATTTGAAAGTCATCATAATTAATCTCATCGGCATGTTGACCGCACTCAGCCAATTGACTGCCATCGGCTGTTTCCTGAGAACGGGTATTAAGAAGAAAAACGTTACCCAGTGAATCAGGAAATCCAACAATCAAAGCTTCCGATTTAACTCCTGCAATACGGCGTGGTGGAAGATTAACAACGCCTACAACCGTCTTTCCCACTACTTGGTCCACTTCATAATTAGCAGGCAATTGAGCTGAGGACACCTTTTTTCCTATCTCTCCAAAATCAACTTATAATTTATATGCAGGTTTACGTGCTTTAGTTAATAAGGTAGCCGACAATATTTTTCCTATTCTGAACCCGATTTTTGTAAAGTCGTTAAACTTCACTTGAGCAGCGCGGAAATCGATATAAATTTAATTAGAAAAGCTACAACGTCGATCCTAAATACAAACATAATACCCACCATTTGTAATAGTAGATTTGTCTGAATCCATAAGCTTGTCAATAGTATTTTTTCATGATAGTCAAAGTTGGGATATCTGTTTTCCGAGATCTGTCCAATATTTTCCTTTTTTAGTTATAAATGGTCAGAGTGATCTTATTAAATATTTTTCCTTTTTTCGTTATAAATAGGCCAATGTGACCAGAAAAAGATAGATGAAATTTTACGCCCAACTTAAAAGAATAAATATGAAGAAATCTACATAATTAATTATGCAACTGGTAATTTTTTATAAATACTTTTCTTATTTCATTAAACATTTCTTCGTATAGTAGAATATAGTAGAATAGTAGATAATTTTTAAATTGTTTTTGTAATATCACATCCTTTGTTAAATGTCATATGTTTTAATTTTGGCATTACGTAATTTTGCCCAGATCACTAATTCACTATAGGCGATGAATAAGTAATTAAGAATTCATATAATGCGTATTATAAAAAAATTTTTTTTTATTTAAAATTATAACTTTTATTATCTATTAATTTATCCACAAAAACATTTCTATATATTAATGTTTATAATATGCAAAATTACTACTTTATTACTACTATTACTTTCTTTCCTTTAATTTTTTTTAAAAAAAGAAAAATGAATGAAATTTAAAATATAATAAATAAAAATAAGAAGAAAAAAAAATCATTTATTCTCCAACCTTATTTCATCCAATAATTTTTCTGATTTAAATCATCACAAATGAGTTTTCTTTAATTTCTATTTGTTAAAAGACTTAAAAGCAATTTAAATTGTAAGCATATAACTTTTTAAATAATAAGAATCAAAATGCACTTGCCATATATCTGTCAGTACTGAAATAAAGAATAAGAATAATAAATGAGAAAAATATATGTTTATTCTTCCATTTGTCTTTTAACACCTCTTGAAGGTTGAGGCGGTAAAGAACTAGAAGAATTTGATCCATTGCTAGCAGGTGGA
This sequence comes from Oehlia diaphana, assembly GCA_003833135.1. Taxonomy (NCBI): domain Eukaryota; kingdom Fungi; phylum Glomeromycota; class Glomeromycetes; order Glomerales; family Glomeraceae; genus Oehlia; species Oehlia diaphana. The sequence continues at coordinate 10,633 of QZLH01000453.1, read as the reverse complement.
TAATGCTGTGAAGAATGTCCACCTGGATATTGTTGATAATTAGCACCACCGGGAGGTGGCACAGAAGCAGGAGGAACACTACCTGGAGGAATACTACCTTGAGATCCAGGAGGACCTTGTGTTGTGGGATATCCTCCAATTGGACTTTGACCTGAAGGTCTCATATATCCTGTTGGTGTACCATATTGTTGATTTGAAGGCATTGTTGAATTTGGACCCAACGATGTAGGTGAAACTATAGGTGGTCGAATTCCTGATGTTTCAGTGTCAATCATTGGTGCACTTGAAGGTGGACCTCCAACCCCAGGTGCTCCCATTCCTGGTGGTGCTGATCCTATGCCTGGAGGTGGTGCTGAAAGTCCTGGAGCAGGAACAGTGCCAGGTGCACCGACTCCAGTGGGAGGACGACCTAACATTATTGGTGCCGGGGCTAAAACGGAGAAAATGGGGCTCTTTTAATACTAAATAAGAAAAAATAAGAAAAAATAAGTATCTGTAATTTACCGCCAAATTGAGGAGCTGCTGCAACTGGGACTGCCGGAGACGGCGTTGGTGGGATACCGGGAACATATCCATATTGAGGTGGAAATCCTGAAAGAAAAGTAAATTACTAACAAGATTTATATAAAATTTTATTCATATAGAAATAAATTTTACCCGATTGTCCAGCTCGTTCATATGCCTTTGTGATTTCGTCAATAATTGCTTGTGCTTTATCTTGTCCTAACTCTATTGATCCATGTGATAATAATAGTACAAAAGTTTGATTATCATTATCATTCAAAATTTATAAAAAGCGTTTTTTTAAATATCACTTACCAGCATAATAGTTCCTTACGTTCATAATATGATTTTTGCCATTATTGTGAGCTTTCCTCACTGAAGAGGAATCTAACAAAAATGCAAATAAGTATTAGCACTTCTTTTAAAGTCAAAGAAAAAACAAAAAAAATAAAAAATATTTACCGTGCGTAAGGTATACATCGCAGTAATCTAAATGATCGTTGTTATTAGAAGTTTTCTTGACAAGAAAAAAAAAGAAAAAAATGGATTTTATAAACTTACCACAATAATATTTCGGCATTATTCAAATAAAATATAAAAAAAACAAAAAAAATAAATTCAAAAATTCGATCAGTTTACCTTTCATATCTGAATCACGTGAGATTCGAACCTAAAATTATATAAGTTCCAAAAAGCCTAAATTTTTTTTTATCAGCATAAAATTAAAAATGACCTCAGATGGACCTCCAGGTTTTTTATTTGTTTTCCTTGCTTAAAAAATTATTTTTAACAAATTTTAATTTATTAAAATGAATATAGAAATGATAGCTACGCAAAAAGAAATGGCCGAAGCAAAACTTCCATTAGGATATAGAGATTATTGTGCACATTTACTGATATCATTAAATAAATGTCGTACTGAAACTTGGTATTTACCATGGAAATGTGAAGATGAAAAACACTCATGGGAAAAATGTCAATATGAAGAGTGAGTTTGCAATTTTCCTTTGTAATAAAATACGTAATTTTTTTTTATAAATGATACGTGTAATGATTTTTTTTTTGTAATAATAAGTTATATGAAAAGAATGCGCCTTCTCGAGAAACAAAAAAAGAAAGAGGAAAAATCGAAATTGGAAAATAAAGTTTAAATTTTAAATTTTTTCTTTTACTGATCCCGAAAAAATATAATAGATAATATTTTAATATTTAAAATTCTTATTTTAATTGATTAATAATTATCAATATATTTTATTAAACATTAAAAAAATCATCGAATTATTTATCTATTCTTTTGTTCGGTAAATAAAACTCTTCTACCAACTTCATGTATATAAAATAAAATAAAAAATGGTAATCAGAATTTTTTAAATAAATTTTTTTAAAGAAAATATTAATTATACCTTTCGGATCGAATTTGACAAACGATAATTTTGGTAATTGACGTGGTCTAATTTTTGTAAAGAAATATCCTGTACCAGCTGATGAAACAAGCCTTACTATTGTTGTCCTAAAATGAATTGAAATAATTTAGCTTTCTCGATAATAATATTTTATTTATTTTATTTAAAATTATTACCTTGCTTTGGCTTTCTTTGCCACTTCATATAAATTATATATATAAAAATATATTAATATAATAAATTATTTCAGCGAAGAGAAATTTTCATTTGACTTACTTTTTTATATACTGTATGATAATTCAAAAAAATCAGTGAAAATTTTTTCTGAATGTTTATAAAATTAGACTCGGTGGCTTAGCAAATAATTTTGTCGATCACAGATTATCTAAAAAATTCTCTTTTTTTTGGGGGTCTTTTTTACAAATATATAAAATGTTTCGTCCTTTATGTCCTTTAAAAAATTTAATAAAAACTCATCAAATAAATAATTTTATGATAAGTAATCGTTTCCCCTCATTAAAAGTTATAAAAGTCGTAGAACCACGTAGAATATCAACAATATCTAATAAAGCATTCGTAAAATCAAACCGGCATGAAATATCGAATAGAAAAAAATTTCGACAAATAAATCCTCCCCCTTCTATACTTAGAGAAATAGAAGCATTAGGATTAGGAAAACCACGTAGAACAAAAACAAGTCGATTCGCTACTAAAGTTGCTATTGTTGGACGAAAAAAATTGGAAAATAAATTAGGAAATTTAAAAGTTGAACAAGAAAAATTGGAGGTTTGCTGATAAATAAATAATTTGTCCAATAAGTGATTAAAATATTGAAATTCCTTGTTTATTCGTATATAGTTACCACATTTGTCTTTCTTTGCTGGAGCAAAAATTCCTTCGTCGTTTCCTCCAGAAAGAGTTCCTGAAGTAGCATTCGTTGGTAAAATAAAAAGCAATAATTATACACTTAATTACATCATATATATAACGTAAAATTAAATTAAATTATAAATTTAAAGGACGATCTAATGTGGGAAAGTCATCTTTGATAAATGCATTGGCAGATACCACAGTCGTAAGAATTTCGGATAAACCAGGTCTTACACGACAAATTAATTTTTATGCCGCAGGTAAAATATTTAATATGGTAGATATGCCTGGATATGGGTTTGCTTACGTAAAAGAAGAAGAAAAAACTCAATGGAGAGAATTGGTGCGTTAATTAAACGTTTTTTTTTTATCTTTTTTCGATATTTTTTTTTAAGAAACTTATTTGTTGTGGGAATAGATGGAAACTTATATATCAACCAGAAAGACGCTTAGAAAAATCTTTGTAATTGTTGATGCTCGACATGGTAAATTATTATTTAAAACTTTTTTTTTTATTGTATTATGTCTATCTTTTTTTTTAAAAAAAAAATGATATTCTTTTAATAAAGGAATTAAGTTAGCTGACGTAGAATTTCTCGAAATGCTTGATAAGTTAAGTAGAATATTTATTTTTACCTACAAAGAAAAAAATATTAAATTTTTTTTTTCTTATTTAGGAAAGGAGTCGAAATTCAAATTGTATTAACAAAATGTGATATGGTTATACCTCCAGATTTAGCGAGACGTTATGTGGTAGTTAAAGAAAAATTACAACATTATAAAAATGTATCTGATGATCCATTAATGGTATCAGCAAGAAAAAAAACCGGAATTCTTAAATTAAGAAAAGAAGTTTTACGAACGGTTGACGCATTAGAGAAGGCGCGTCAAGCTATACAGAAAAAATCGGTTTTAATTGAAAATGATATAATTAAAGGACGTTTGAACGAAAAGTGTGTCACAAAGAAAAGATGATTTATAACAAATTAGGTAAAAGTAATATATAGGTTCGTGATATCAACAGGCCTCCGTGTGATATCAGCAATTTATTATGTTATCTATCACGTGACTAAATGATATGATCTTGATCTTCATACAAATGTCAAATGTTAATGATTTACATTATATTAATTCCATTCAGCCACACGTAGTTTTATTATTCACTTTTTAAAGAAAAGTGCACATGTTTATATGTTGAAAATTATGATATGTTTTTGGAGGGATATTAAGATCTTCAATTCAAATTTATAAGATCAGCTGTCAAAGCCAACCTTGGCTTGTGTAAGAAAAACAGCCCAAATCACCGCCCAACATTTATCAAAGGCGTTAATTTTTTTATTTTTATTTAATTGTAATCTGCTTTTGTCAAATTAACATATGAACTTACAGTACAATTGTACGCTCATGAGATTTTCCAAGAAGTTCATAGGATATTCGTAATAATACAAATTCGGACAACAAATTTTTACGGGTAAAACAAAAATAAAAACACACATGTAACTTTAAAAATTTTCACGCGAAATTTCCACAAACATGACGTACTTTATTACTTTTTTGGGATGAGGTGATATACTATAATAGAATATCAAATATAAATAGTCGTCCTTTTTCCCTTTCATTATAAAAAAATTTTCCCAGGAATTCAAAAAACCAAGAAAATCTTTTTTAACAGTAAAGATAGTAATAAACCGTTAAAAAAATAATAATTTTCAAATGGCTTCAACTACCGAAACTGCTAATACGGCTGCTTCTACCGCACAAACAACTACTGCAAGTGTAACAACAAAAATGTCCGATTATCTCACTGAGCTTAAACAAAAATTCCCAGGCGTATCATCTAAAGTCGATTATGGTGTAGAAAGGGCCAGAAGTATTGCAACTGAGGTCACGAACGATATTCAAAAAACTGCAACGAACAATAATGTGAACTCTCCTTTGCCTGCCGACTTTGTTTCGCAGGTTTTAAAGGCTGATAAAATTTTGTCTAGTTTTACTGATCCCGAAAAAGCTGAAGGTGGATTGGATAATGTAATTCCAAAAGATGTCATATGTAATGCTAAAGGATTAGCTATCTTTACTGCCATCAAAGCTGGGTTTTTCTGGTCTGGCCGCATGGGGTCGGGCTTAGTTGTTGCAAAGTAAGTTAGTTATAATTTTCATTGTGTATCCTAATTTTTTGCGCGGTCATGGTCTAAATATTCTTTTTTCTTAAAGAACCCCCGATGGAGGCTGGTCTTGTCCATCATTGATTAATATCGGTGGTGTTGGATTTGGTGCACAGCTAGGTGCCGATGTAACTGATTTTGTTATTGTTCTTAACACCGATGATGCTGTTAAAGCTTTTTGCCGTGGAGAAAATGTTACCTTAGGAGGAAACCTATCGGTTTCAGCAGGTCCTGTTGGGTTTGGTCATGAATACTCTGGTTCTTTATATGAAGGTGCAGCTCTCTTTTCATATAGTAAATCAAAAGGTCTCTTTGCGGGCGTATCAGTTGAAGGAACAATAATTATTGAACGTAAAGATGCAAATAAGACCTTCTATGATAAAGAAATTTCCGCCGAAGAAATTTTATCCGGTAAAACTGATAAACCTCCAAGCTCTATTAGTGTATTGTACGAAACTATCAAGAAAGCTGAAGAAAGAGAATCACGTTAATTTTAATTTTATTTTTTTTAGCATTAGTATTAGATAAAGCATTTCTTTCGTTTTAGCATTTCTCACTTTTTTATATTCATTCGAGATTATTCGAGATTGAAAAAGTAGGCTTTGTTTCTTTTATATAATATACTTATCAAATGAACTATATAATATATAATTATCTTTTATATATATAATATATATATTTTTTCATATACAAGCAATAAACATTAAAACATTTCTCATTTACATTAAAATGATTTTATTGAATCTAATTGAGCATGTGTAAAAGTTTGAAAATTATTTCTTGAACACAATCATTGATTTACTTCTTTCGTTGAAAAAGTAAAATATTGTAAATTTTTTTCGAAATTAGTTTGCTTCGCTTTCTCTTTATCTACAAAAAAATCACAAAGTTCGATAAATTATGATATATTTATTATTTAAATATATAAATCGAAATAGTTGCTGACCTGCTTGTTCTTTTTCCTTTTCTTTTAATAATTGTTTTTTTAATTTAAGTTGTTTAAGTTTTTGTGTATATTTTAATTTATCTTTGAACTTTTTAATGCCTTTTTTTGTTAATGGCATCTTAATTTTTTTATTTTGAATTTCATTATTAGAAATCGAAGTGGATTTGTTTACGGTATTAACTCTTCGAAGTAAATTTAATAACTTGGAAGATTTTTCAGGTTGATTGGTAGTAGCAGAGGAGGATTTTGTGGATTTCATTGTCGAAAATTATGACTATGACTATTTTATTTTATTTTATAGAGAGGGGAAGTTCTATAACAATATGAAAGATGGAAACGATTAACAGTCAATCCAGATCAGCGGGATAATTTGCGCCTTCTTACTTAATCCGTCTTAACCATTTCTTTCTTTTATTCTAGAGAAATTTAGTTGCAACAATGTTGGGTTTCTGGTCAACTGGCCGTATATAAGTTTGATAAATGTTTCTTTCTCAGGTCAGAGAGTACAGAACAATAATAACACTAGTGTCAATCGGAACTTTTTATTCCTCACTTTCCGGTGCAGATTAATACTAAAATGGCCATTTCGCATATTTACTCCAATTTCTGCTGCTTTATGACTACCAATAACTAGTTCCTTCACCATTTTCATATAAGAGCTCTTACAGACTTTCTGCTGCGAGTTTATATTGTATAATTAACATTAAATGCTTTTGTTTTAATAATTTCAGTTCAATTCCACTGAGTAACAGAGAAAATCTCGAATGCAACAGCGTTTTCGATGAAGAAGAAAAAAATTTAATTAAGATTAAGAACGTTAACACTTACATGTCGATTTTGAGAATGAAACCTTACGGTCAGAAGATATTGGTACTTGTATAGAATTAGAATCGAGATTAATTATTGATGCCAATGTAAGAAATGTAGATGATGGATTAACTTCAAATTCTCCTTGGATTAATAATGTCATGTCTACTTTAACCATCACTACTTCAGTTGAGGATGGCACATATATTTACCAGTCACTTTTTCAAACCTTTGAAATAACATCATGGTGATCCCGGTTTTTTGAAAAGAAAAGAATATTATGAGTATCTTTATGACTGCGATGTTGAAAATGGTTCTCGCCATAGACTTACTGGTCAGTATAAAGGTGATTTCATTGCACGAACAATATCAACCTGAAGTCTCTTAGATATAGATAAGTAGATAAGCCTGTGGGTCTGGATAATGCTTCATATATTTGGCTCTGGACGTTACAGAAATGTTTCAAAGAGATCTGAAACTTCTAGATTGTTATTTGCTAAGAGCAAAAACATTTGTCATCATAAATGGCTTATAATTTATGAATTTACCAAACACTAAATAAACATATTGTGAAGTACCAAATATACCAATATAATTTTTAAAAATCAAATTAATTAAAGAATACCAATAAGAATGTATTTCAAAATTTTTTTTGCCCTCTTTTGTAAACAGGTAGAGGCCAATTGGTATCTATAGTGAGAGTGTGATTACACTGTTATTACTGCTTCCTAGAGTTTCGAACAGGTTGACCAAATTCAGGTAACTGACAGTTTTGACCTGAATTTATCAGGTTGGGTTTAGCAATTGCAATTCAGCATCAGTTCAGGTTGTAACATCAATATAACCTGAATGACCTGTTGACCTGAAACTATGATTTATATAATATAAGTGAGTTATGGTATTATAATTCACTTTTTGTATTGATTTTATATAATAAAAGTGAGTTGCGATATTGGGATTCACTTTTTTATATTGATTTTTATAATATAAGTGAATTGTGGTATCGGGACTTTTTTTATGTTGATTTTATATAATAAAAGTGAATCGCGGTATCGGGACTCACTTTTTTATATTAATTTTATATATAAAAAGTGAATCACGGTAAAACATATTTCCAATTTTTATAAAATGCTTAATTTATAAGGTGATGCATTACTTTTGTGGTTGTTATATTTTTAATTTTTTAAAAATATATAAATTGTATTGTACTTAAAAAATTAACAAATTAAATTTAGTACATTTTGATAGTTCATATGACAAATAATTTATATTTAAAATTTTAAAATGTTTGGCTTTAAATTGATGTCAATATATGAAATTAAAATTAATAGATATTCAAGGTAATGCATTACTTATGTGAGCTACTGTATATTTGTAACTATTGATCAATTTTGAACTTATTTTAAATAGAAACTTTTTTTACTTTTTTTTAAAATAATTATATCTAAAAATTAGGCCAATTTTAAAAAAAATAAAAAGTACCAAATGTATAAAATAAATTATATTTTATATAATCTATAATTATAAATGTTACTGAACTTATAAGGTAAAAATATATACTCAAGTATCTGAACATTTTCAAAAAATGACCATTAAATCACATTATTTTAACGTCCAGTGATCAGAATTTAATGATTTATGATTTATTGGATTCGTCTAATCAAAATGCATCTAATTGCAGTATTTTTTCAAATCTATAAATTCAATAGATCAGAAGATATTATTAAATGTCTAAAAATAGTAAAATGCAAATAACTTTTGATTTATCAATTCTAGAGACATAAAAATAGAGTTCCGAATAGTGTTACAATCTGTCAATCTGCCAATCTGTCAATCTGCGGATTTATCTGATCTATAGCTCATCTGAATCATCCAGATTGGTGACGGATGGTCTGGATGAATAATCCAAATGAATCTGGATGATCCGTTTAGATAAAAAAAGCTCAGTTGATCATGTGACATTACACAAATTTCCAAAAAAGGAAATTTCCCACCCAATAAAAATTTAAAACTGAGCTGCGTGAATGTTATATGAATTTCCAAATAAGGGGTACGGCTAAAGCGGGGCATGGCTGCAGTAGCGCCTATCAAAAATTTCCAAGATTCCCTGAGCCACGCCACGGGATTCTCTAAAAAATCTTACTGCCGCGGCTAGTGGGAGCGTGATCCTTCGTGACTGCCGTGGCTTATGTCCCACTCACCACTCCCATGAAGAACCCCCGCAAGTTCAGCCACGGCCCAAAGATTTCTTAGGGAATCTCGTGGCACAGGCCAGAAAATCCCAGAAATTTTTGGGTGCCACATTAGCCCCGCTTTATCCGTACTCCAAATAAGGAAATTTTTATAGTGATCGTTTAATTCTGGCCAGATTTAATCTCTTCCAAAAAAAGTCACATGATATTATTTTCAGATGCATCTGTGAATATCTGTATCATATCTGGATTGCATCTGTGGATTTACACAGATATCTGGATTATAACAGACCAGATTAATGGATCACGGATTCATCCTGACCAAATTCAGGTAACCTGAGTTACCTGACAGATTGACCTGAATTTATCAGGTCAGGTTTAGCAATTTCAATTCAATTTCAGTTCAGGTTAGTGTTACAATCCATCCATCCCCATCTGTATCTGTGACCGAATATCTGACATTTTTTGGATAATGGATGAAGATTTTGTAGACAGATCGGATAAAGACGGATGAAGGATATTGGATATCTGTAAGATATCTTAGACTTAAATCGGGCAAAATTTATAGTTCCGGCTAGAGTTATGAAATTTGTGTAACATTGTGTAACACAAAAAAGCAGCAAAAATTTTGTGTAACATAACTTACCCGGTGGCTAAACGCTTTATCTAAGATCACATGTCTATCATTATTGTAATTCTGGCTGGCACTACAGACTTGGCCAGAATTATGATCAATAATCAGATGATCTGAATGATCCGTCAAGGATATCCGGATGATGCAGTTATCTGACTTTTGGATATCTTTTACCAAACTGATCTGACGGATTCAGATAACGGTTGATGGATATATTATCCACGGATTGTAACTCTAGTTCAGGTTGTAACATCAATATAACCTGAATGACCTGTTGACCTGAAACTATGATTTTATATAAGTAAGTTATGGTATCATGATTCACTTTTTATATTGATTTTATATAATAAAAGTGAGTTGCAATATCAGAATTCACATTTTTATATTGATTTTATATATAAAAAGTGAATCGTGGTATCGGAATTCACATTTTATATTGATTTTATTTATAAAAAGTGAATCGCGGTATCGGAATTCACATTTTATATTGATTTTATATATAAAAAGTGAATCACGGTATCGGAATTCACATTTTTATATTGATTTGTATAAAAAAAGTTAGTTGCGGTATTGCGATTCACCTTTTTATACAATTTTAATATAAAAAAATGGATTGCAATATTTCAAAAAAGAATTTTTGCACCATTATTTTTGATATTTTAATAAAAATCCTGAAAATTTTCAGGTTTCAGTTCAAGTCAGGTTAAACAGAATTGGATAACACTCTTATAAGAGTGTTATCCAGTTGCGTTATAATGTTATCTAGTTATGAGTATAATGTTACCTAGTTACTGTTTTTACTGTTCTGTGGCTGTTTTATTGCTTTATTGATATCCACTTGTTTTTATTGCTCTGTAGCCTTTTTATTGCTTTGTGGATATTTGTAGAGCTCCGAACAGGTCAGCCAAATTCAGGTAACCTGACCTGACCTGACCTGAAATTCAGGTCAGGTATGAGATTTTTGAAAAAAATTCAGGTCAGGTATGAAGATTGACCTGACCTGATTGACCTGTTGACCTGAAACTATTGATTCTACTATATAATAAAAGTGAGTTGCAGTATTCCGATTCACTTTTTTATATTGATTTTATATAATAAAAGTGAGTTGCGGT